>CAUDMG010001848.1:462500-720000 GCA_958450375.1 Homarus gammarus
TCTGGATTGATTGTAACCCGTTTGACATGCTTTTCTTCTCCAATATCGATGTTCATAGCTTCCTACATGCGGTCATTCACTGCTGGGAGAACATAGTCATCAAAGAAGGCCAATGCAACCAACTCTTCTGACAAGTATCAGAGGTGTCTCATCATTTTGTGGAAAGTTGCCTTTGATATGGCATCGCTGATAGTACTGTAGTCTTATAGAGCTTTAAGCAGCATCAGATCTCCTTTTGGTGCCTTTGCAGCAAGTGGAGCAGTTGTCCAAGCCTTCACATATATTATGGCAAAAAAATGCACAAATCTCTTAGTCCTCTGTTCTCCTTTGGCGTAAGCTTAAACTGGGAACGGAATACCCACACTTTGAAGGAATAAATGGTCTTTGCCATCCATAGTGCTTGGTGCATTGCACCAGGAGCAGAAAATCGTACTCCCCGAGAAGGTGCTGTGCCAAGGAAGATGGAGGCCAGCTCTAGCAGCTCTCGATAATCATCTCGAAGCGGTGTCTCCAATAGAGCCGTCTCAATGAAGTTGGTTAGCTCTGATCGATTCTTCTGCCAGATCGTCGGTGGAGGAGTCTTCAAACTTCTGCTTGTCAATTTGGCTTGGAATCTTCTGAACAGCGATGATGCTGACGTTTCCTCCAGATGCTTGATCGATTCAGAATCAATTCACTGGCATAATGGCCCAGACTCCGAGCAGTTTGGGTGACAATGTGCATGGCCATTCTATCTGAGGACTTGGTCCGATCTAATGCTGCAGAAAGTTCTGGAGTTAGAACTTCTTTTCGCCCGCGCTTCTTGACAGTAGGTGGAGTTTGAAGTGCTGATGGGCCAGGAACTGGGTTGGACTCCTCAGAAGAAGACGTACTTCTGCTGTCCAAGACAACGATGGTCTGGCAGTTTTTGGCTTCTTCCTCTGCACTGTCTGCAGCCAACTTCCTTTTCATTGCTTTCTTGAGAGTTTTTCTCGTCGTTTCTGTCTTTTCAGGAATAATTTGTCACGAGATGACATTGCCCCACGACGCCCTTTTTCTCGTTGAGCTATTAAGAAATCCTTATCCTCCTGTACTGTCATCATGTTCAAAGCATTCACATGTGCAATGTCAAAGAGATCTTCAAATGTATCAGTGAACTCTTTCTCTTTCTGCTTTTGAGTTTCTGTCTTTCTTGAAGAGTTCTTTTTCAAACTACTCCACTTGTCAAACATTTTGTGCACTTGATTCACACAATCTGGTTTGTGGTGTGTGGGAATGTTTGCTTTTGTCCAAAATTGAAGAACTTTGTCTGTGACTTCCCCAGCTGCCACTCTGATGGTTTTTTCTGTATGCGATGCAGGCTTAAAAATACTGTAACACTTGCCTGTTTTTATCAAATACACATTTTCTCGTGTTTTCACTCCTGCATTAGCCATTTTGACCTGAGGAATAAAGAAATTAACTATTAATATAAATTAATAATGAGAATACTCTGCCGAACTGTTTCTAATTTCCCCAATCATCAATCACGACCAGCAAACACTCACCACAATCGTACTAAATGCGACGCACTAGTGGTGGGCGTAATCGGCTACAAAGTAATCGATGTAGTCGATTACATAAATATATATATATATATATATATATTTCATTAGCCCAATAAAGCACGCGGACTTCTACATACAATCAACACCTCAACCCGCCAGGATTCGAACCCACGGCCCACAAGCCTATGACTGTGACCGGTGAACGCTAACCGCTGGACCACCAGGATGCTAAAAGCAGTCCTAGACTTTGTTATATTTCACACAAAGCCTGTTCAACGAGCTTATTGTTACGACCGTGTCGTATTTCTTCTATTATTTTAAGAAAATAAGAACATAAGAATGGAGGAAACTGCAGCGGGCCGATTGGCTCATACTGGGCAGTCCCATTTACATCCAACCCCTATTGCTCATATGAGCATCCAACCTATGTTTGAAGCAATTCAGCGTATTCGAGTTAATGATGATATTTGGTAACTTGTTCCATTCATCCACAACTCTGTTTCCAAACCAGTGTTTACCTATATCACGCCTAAATCTAAATTTGTCTAATTTAAAACCATTGTTACGAGTTCGCTCCTGGTTGGATAGTTTGAGTACCTTTGTAATGTCCCCTTTGTTTAGCCCTGCCTTCCACTTATACACCTCTATCAGGTCGCCCCTCGCTCTACGTCTCTCAAGGGAGTGCAAATTAAGATGCTTTAACCTGTCTCTATACTCAAGGTTCCTAATGCCCGGGATTAGTCTTGTCATTCTCCTCTGAATTTTTTCCAAGGATTCAATATCCATTCTGTAATACGGTGACCAGAACTGAACTGCGTAATCCAGGTGTGGTCTCACAAGAGCAAGATGCAGTTTTAGGATGACCTCGCTAGTCTTGTAACTAACACTCCTTTGAATGAACCCAAATACTTTATTAGCCTTGTTACGAGCAAAAACACATTGTTTACTTGGCTTAAGGTTCCTACTTATCATTACTCCTAAATCTCTCTCGCAGTCGGATTTCTCTATGGCATCGTTGTTCATCTGGTATCTGGTTTCCCTGTTTACATCTCCTATACTGAGTACTTTACATTTGTCGACGTTGAATTTCATCTACCATTTTTCAGACCATTCGAAAAATTTGTTTAGATCTTCCTGTAGTTTTGCCGAGTCCTCGTCAGATTTGATAACACGTCCTATTTTAGTGTCATCAGCAAATTTACTTATGTTGCTGTCAATGCCGATATCTATGTCGTTTATGTATATTATAAATAATAATGGTGCAAGTACTGAGCCTTGGGGAACTCCACTTGTGACGTTGCTCCAATGGGACTTAATGCCTTTAATTCTCACTGGCTGTTTCCTGTCCTGTAACCACGCCCTAATCCATTTAAGGATATCACCTTTGATGCCATGAGCTTCTACCTTTCTAATTAGTCTTTCGTGGGGGACTCTGTCGAAGGCTTTGCTAAAGTCGAGATATACCACATCATAATTGTGCCCCTCGTCCACCTATTCGAAAACTGATGAAAAGAATGTTAATAGATTAGTTCGGCAAGAACGTCCTCTTGTGAAGCCATGCTGGGAATCATTGATCAATCTGTGCTTCTCCAGGTGATTTCGAATAGAGTTTGAAATGATTGCTTCCAGTAATTTGCCTACTATTGATGTTTTATATAACATACTACCATATTGTTCCATATTATTCCTGTAATGATGTGTTATATTTACTATTATGTAATCTAGTCACCTTACTCTGTGCTGTTAAGATTTTATTTGTTATTATTTGTTCAAGCCCATCTTATTTCTTCATTTAGTGTTGTAACAAGCATTCTTTGTTTCTCTAACGACCATCTGCATCGTTACACGACGCATGTTTCACCGGCTGGTCTCATTGGCGGGAGCTGACCCTATATATAGTACTCCACGAGCACTACGGAGTTGAGTCCAGTCCTCTTGTCATTCAGTTCATGTTCTTTTGAGTGACACCCATCACCTGTTACTTATACTTTATTTTATTAATTGTGTTGTTCCTGTCGCCATCAATGTGATATATCTAGGCGAGTACCTATTCATGTCTCTTATGTGTCCATCAGTGCTTGCTTAGTTACATTTAAGTAATTCAGTGTTGCTTCAAGTTAGATAATTTCAGTGTTAGTTATTTTATATGTTTATGTAGTGTTAACGTAATCCATTGCTTTATTTTTATTCTATATATTTAAGCAGTTCTTTTGATGTTTCGATGTTTCAGTATCATTTGTGTCTTAAAAGTTTCGATAGTGAATCAATTTGTTGTGACAGCCTACGAGGCTCTTTATTGTGTTAGTATTTAATTTAATTAAATTCTTAAAGGTTTACTTTATTTATTTTTATTCACTTTTGATTTACTTCACTTTTTTTGTTTAGTTACGCCAAGAACCTGGATATTAAAGTAAATTAAGAGACGGCGTAACAATATATATATATATATATATATATATATATATATATATATATATATATATATATATATATATATATATATATATATATATATTTCATGTAGATCCACAATGAAAACGTGGATAAGATAAATCTTGATAAAAATCACACAGGAAAAAGGGGAAACAATGGAGTACCTTAGCTTTCGTCTTTATTCAAGACATCTTCAGAGGCAACTGAATTATAAGGAGTGAGAGAGGCTTATGAACACAGGGAGTGTGTGTGTGTATGTGTGTGTGTAAAAATATATATTTTCTAAAGAGAATAACATTGCCTTCCACAGCAAAAAATAAATATTTGTTTATGCTATAAGCCTGAGTGAGAGATATTTTCTTTTTACGAGATTATTCGTCACTTAGAGTTGCAGACAGTGTTACCCCGAAACAACTCTTGAGGCGGAAGTAAAATAAAAAATTAAATAATAATTAATTGTTCTGTATATCCTGCAACCTAACATAAACTAACCTAATATAACCTAAAATATGTAAAGGGTTTTTCTTACCCCCACACACCTTCCTAACCCACTCCCGCTCTTCTCCTTCCCTCCCACTACCTTCATAAACTCTCATCACTCTCACTGTACATCCCTCTCCCTCCTCTCCTCTCCCAAACACGCCAACCTATATACCAAACAATCATCTCCCCACATTCTTACATTCCATTCTTAAACTCTCACCTACCCAACTCCCTCTCCCGCCTCTGTTTCTCATATAAATTAACTCTCTCTCTCTCTCTCTCTCTCTCTCTCTCTCTCTCTCCACCTACTTCCGTTTCTCCTCTCCTCTCTCTCCTCTCCACCGCCTCACCTCCCTCTCCCCCTTTATTCAGTCTCCTCGCCACATCTCCTCCAGTTTCCAATCCATTAGCTGGTGGAGGCCCTTTGCCCGCTTGTGCTCTCTCTCTCTCTCTCTCTCTCTCTCTCTCTCTCTCTCTCTCTCTCTCTCTCTCTCTCTCAGACTTAAACATCTCTTGGGCGCCATTATTCAGAGATTATTTATCCAACATTTTCTGAAAGAATTAAACAAAAGTCCTCAGAGGGTTAAACCTTGGAAGGGGTTAAACCATCGTCCACAGAAGACTAAACCATTGTCCTTGGAGTTAAACCGTCGTCCTCATGAGACTAAACCATCATCCTTAGGCGACTAAAATAAAAGACCGCGGAGGGGGTTAAACCAACCTACACAGAAGGTTAAACCATCGTCCTTGGAGGGTTAAAACTCGAGGAAAGAGAAAAAAAGCACAAGAGGGCAAGGTAGAAGGTACACGTCTGCCAGATGACCACTCAAGTGTAAGGCTGGCCAGGTCTGGGGAAAGATTTTTAAAGGAGGGTAATTCTTTGTGGCCAAACACCTTATTCTTAAGGTATCTGTTCAATGGTCAGCACAGGGTAATTCTACTACTGATATTATTTCCACTACTACTACTACCACTACTATTTTTTCTTAAGCGTGGCCTCCAACCTCCCCCAATAGCCACACCTTCACCGCCATTTTATTACCTTAAGTTTAAATACCCTAATACAAAAGTAACTACCCTAGCTGTGTTGAATTGGTCCCATCCCAAGAGAGGTTTTGAATACCAGAGGAGTGAAGCTGCCCTGATCAACATCCAGAATTATCTTCCAATATGCCCTGATCTTGTCATTCTCGTTCCTCCTGTGTGCAACATCGAGAGCTAGGTTATGGTGACATGCGGCCATGGGATAAAAAATCCTTATGCCAAAGAAGTCTCGATGTTTTCGCGTCCACAACCCTCGAGCATTGACGTCAACACAGGTTTCGTTGGATGTGTTTGAAGTCCTGTGATAGAAATTCTCACTGTCAAATGGAAGGAGGGTCTGTTCTACCATGACTTCATGACAGATTTCCTTCAACATATTTGCTGTGAAGTCCCTTACTTCGTCATGCCTCATGCATACGAAGCCCTCTTTCTTGCACACCATGGCGTGGTCGATGTCATAGGAAGAGCCACACACGCATTGGGAGGACAAACCTTTTACTGGCTTACCGTACCTTAGAGCAATGGCACCTGTGAATTCTTGTTTATTAAGACTGAAACCTTTTGGTCTTCATCAGTAACGTTGTTAGCCAGTTCGAGGCGCCCACCTCCTGCGATATAGCTACTTTTTTTCTTCAAGTTTTCTGGCACTTGCAGCATCAGTTACTGCAGTTTATCACTTTGGGTGTGCTATCGATCTGTCGTAATGGGTCGTCGAATCTTGTTTAATTCGCTGGTATCCACCCCACTTGTTGCATTCTGAGCTATTATGTGCTCAGTGAGGGCTGCCATGAGCTTGACTGAGTTCTGATGTTCGGTGGCAGCACGCTCCTCTGGATTGGTCAATCCCATTCCTCCCAGTCTCGGTGGTAATGCAAGGAGTGATCTTTCTGCTGGGGTTAAATGAAGGTGTTTCACTAATTTTGGAATAACATTGGTGCTGATGGCTTCATCCAGAGGGTGGAGGAGGGATCCGATATCAGGGATAGTGAGCATCAGGTAGTTCCAGTGATGCTTGACTCCATGGGTGATTGCCGCAAAAGGCACATGTGGCTCTGTTTTAGCAATATCAGACAAAGCTTGGATTTTCTTCACCCGCTTATTTGCCTTTCCTATTGCGTACACGGTCTTGAAGTCATTCGTGCCGATTACCGCACCTACTTTAGGTGTCTTTGGTCCTCCTCTGTTATTATGACCTCACTTCCGCCGAACGCTTTCACTGCCCGTTCATAGTGTTCTGGCTTCACAGTGAGGAAGGACTTGCTGGCATTTGGGTGGTACCCTATTTGTGGACCACGTTATGCTATCAGGTCCCACCACTTTTTTATGTACTCCACTTTTCCTGCTCTTGTATGGTCACCAGGATAAGCCACTTGCTTGACTGTGGCTGTTTCAAATTTTATTGTGTGTTGGAACACGGATAGGACTAGTGCGTACATTGCCATGGCGACAGGATACCCCTGCGTTGTTCCTCAGTTGACTGTATGATGGTATTTCCTCTTAGAGCCTTGAAACTTGTTGTATAGAGGTCTCCTCTATATAGGTGTTTTCACCATATACTGAAAAGCTTGGACACTTGATCCTGATGGTATGCAGTCTAACCTTGCGGTTGATTATGTTGAATGCATTGGAAGCTCAACCAGGAGTACTGCCTCACAATCATGCTACTCAAATATCTTTCTGATGGCCTGAATGGCAGCATCACCCCCAGCCTGGTGTCCAACACATACTTGCAGGTTCCCTGCAGCTCCCCTGAGATCATCATTTACCACCTCCATTATGCATTTTCCAATGATCCGTCTCAGAACTTCCCCCACCCCTATAGGCCTACATCCTGGATTTTTTTCCAGGGGAATGAGGCGGCAGGCCGTCAGAGCAAGAAGGTGATGGCAGCACGAGGTTGCTAGCTTTCTTGCAAGGGTGGCGGTGGCATTGCAGAGATCACTTGCTGCGGCACCAAACTGATCACCATGAGGAACTTAGAGCCTACCTGCAAAACAGACAGCAAAATGAGCTCTTCTTATCCCCTGTCACAGCAGATGAATTAATGGCCATCATAAAAATGTCCAAAGATGCAGCAGCAGGCGAAGACAAAATACCAATGAGCAACATTAAGAAAGTAGCCCACTTATTACTACCTGTTCTCCTACACATTTGTAACTCCTCCTTCACAAGTGGAGCCCTTCCGGATAATCTGAAAATTGCTAAAGTTCACCCAGCATATAAACAATCTGGGGACAAAGGTCTCTTCAAGAATTACCCCCCCCCCATATCAGTCCTCCCAGCCTTGAGTAAGATACTGGAAAAGCTAGCATGTAATGGACTAAATTCCTTCTGCAATGCCAATAACATCTTAACAGACTCCCAGTTTGGATTTAGAGCTAGAAGGTCGACTGAGAATGCTCTGCTATCCTTTACTAATGATATCTTAAATTCCTTTGATGACAATCAGTTCGCAGTCGGTATATTCTTGGACCTCTCTAAAGCCTTCGATACTGTCGACCATACCATCCTCCTTTCAAAGCTTGAACAATACGGCGTTAGGGGCCTGTCCCACAATTGGTTTACCTCATATCTGTGCAATAGGATGCAGTATGTCTGCTATAATAATCACCAATCTGACTCCTCGCCAATCTTGTATGGCGTCCCCCAAGGTTCCATTCTTGGTCCAGTTCTGTTTTTGTTGTACATAAACGACATAGTCCACGCTAGCACACTCCTAAAATACAACTTATTTGCAGACGATAGTAATCTCTATACCAGCAACTCAGACCTCCATTCCTTGATGCGAACTATGAACAGTGAATTAACTAAAGTCAGGACCTGGGTAATACGTAATAAACTGACCTTAAACCTTGAGAAAACCCACTACACGATCTTTCACAGAAGGAAAAACTTACCCCCTGACTTGGACCACTTGTACCTTGGTAATACAGTCCTCAAATGCGAACAAAATACTAAATTCCTCAGAGTTATTGTTGATGAGAAACATAACTGGAGAAACCTCATACAAGCAATTCACAGTAAAGTCAATAAACAATGCTCTATCATGTATCACACTCGACAGTCACTCACTCTCACAGCAATGAAATAAATCTATCATGATCTTGTTTACCAACACCTGATACACTCACACACTATGGGGGGGCCTCTGGCTCTTCAAAAACACAATCTCTGGTTACTGCACAAAAGAGAGTTGTGGGGACAATGACCTACTTGAAAAAAAACAGCTCACCCAAACGAAAAATTTGCTTAATTGAAAATTTTAAAATTCGAACTTATTAACACCTACTGCTGTGCCCTCTTTGTTTAAAAATCTAACAATCATTTGCTTGACAATAATTATTTCCAGTTCCGGAATAATCAGAGATACAACTTAAGGCACCCAGAGCTACTAAGACCACCCCCCATGCTCTCCTCTCAGTCCCAGACCTAAATAAAATATCACTGTGTGAAGGTGTGGAACAACTTACCCCCACCCATCCGAGCAAAGACTACACTCCCTTCCTTTAAATCATATCCTAAAAAATATCTATTGTCTAATTATTAATATTTCTTGTAACACTTACTATATTTACAGTACCTGCTTTTATTGTACCATCAAAACCGTTTTATCGGAAATTATCATATAAATAGATAAGTAATTACCATTGCAATAAACATATTTGCCAACTAGACATAATCATGACAGCTTTTTCATCCTGTTCAACCTTATTACTGTACAACCCATGTTGTACTGCTTCCCTATTATACTTATGTTGTTCAATTCCACTGTAATTTATATATATATATATATATATATATATATATGTATATATATATATATATATATATATATATATATATATATATATATATATATAAACAAAAAATGATAATAAATAAATAAAATTAATAAATATTGAAGTGATAACCGTGGTAACATTATGAGATGTTCTTATTACCACCATGCTATTGTACTATTCCAGATGATACTAAATGTTACATAATACTTCCTTGAGATAAATGTATTGTATATATCAGGTGCCTAAAAGAGAGCTCAGGTTCTCAACTCGCTCAGCCATGTATAGTAGTTACTTCTGGCATTTCTAACTGCTTGAGTTACTCTATTTCTGATACTTCGGTAAGCATCACCGAAAGTTATGGGTCTTTTTGCAAATTTCCTTTGGAGTTAGTGTTTTTCTTTTATCATTATCTTAATTTCGCTTGTGATATAGGGTTTGGAAATGGATACAGTTTTCACTGATTTAGTCTTGAGCGGGAAGCATTTATCAAAGCAAGCTTTGAAGATGCAAGAGAAGTTGCAGCTGTTCACGTTAGGTGGCTTTGACTGTCCTTTGCTATTTTGACCTCAATTCCTCTGAATATCTCTATAGCCCGGTCATGATATTCTGGCTTCACAATGAGGAAGGACTTGCTGGTATTTTGGTGGTACCTTGTTTATGGACCACTTGATGTTACTAGGTCCCACCACTTTTTGATATCGTCAAATGTTCCTGCTCTTATAAGATCAACGGTATATGCCACTTGCTTGACATTGGTTGTTTCATATTTTTTGTGTGTTGGAGCATGGATAAACCTTGTGCGTACATTGTCTCGGCGACTAGGTCACTCTGCAGAGTTCCGTCAGTTGACTGTAGGGTATTATCTCCTCTTAGGGCCTTGAATCTTGTTATGTTGAGATCTGTCGGGTTCCATAAGTCTTTATTTGAACATAGATTGCAAAGCTTGGACACTTGATCTTGATGTTGTGCAGGGTAGCCTTGAGGTTGATTATGTTGAATTCGTTGGAGACGTCAACCAGGGTACTGCCTCACAATCACGTTGTTCAGATATCTTTCTGATGGCGTGAATGGCAGCTTCACCGCCCCCCCCCCCCCCAGCCACATACTTGCAGGTTCCCTGCAGTTGGCCTGTCATCAACATTCACCACCTTCATTATGCATTTTCCAATGATCCGTCTCAGTACTTCCCCTCCACTATAAGCCTGCATCCTGGATTTTGTCCAGGGGGATGAGACGGCAGGCCGTCAAAGCTTGTAGGTGATGGCAGCAAGTGGTTGCTAGCTTTCTTGCAAGGGCGGCGGTGGCATTGCAGAGATCACCTGCAGCATCGCCAAACTCGTTAGTGCTGAGGATGACTCTCCACCCGTCTGCATCCATTCCCCCCCCCCCCTTGTGTCTTCATTGTTTTTGCCACACCATACCTCCTGTTATTTTCTCGAACATAATAACGTTCGGAGGGAGGTTATCACCCTAGGAACTGACCCCTTCCTTTGTACTTGCAGGGGTGTTTTCCTTCAGTTGCTACAAGGTGTCTCTGTTTATTGGCAGCATACTACCGGAAGATTCCGTTGTGAGAGATCTTATTGCCGAGGACACCTTTCCCGCTAGCATCTTGTTACCAAACTTTCTGGCAGCATGCTCAGTGACTTGCTTTCCGTCTCCCGTAAATTTTAGTCTCTCCTGCAGTGTTCTTGCCTTGCATAGGAAATCATCAAGAGCCCCGTTCTGAAACATTGTTTGCTTTCTATTCCTTGCAGACACATTTTCCTTGTACTTACTCCTTGCGTGTGTTCTCTTGCGGAGTGTATGATATATCATTGTCAGTATGAGGAGAGCTATTGGAGCCAGAGAACTGTCGTGAGTGTAATTATGTATGGGGCGATTCATCTCCCGGATCAGTTCTTTGGTGGCTCCAAATTTTGGTGGTTCAAAGAGGTTATTTGGAGACTGTAGGTTATGTATATAAGCAACCCTGTATATAAGCTACTGTGCCGAGTAGCAACCCTGTATATAAGCTACTGTGCCGAGTAGCATTCATATATATCATCACGTGGCAACACTGCACGTTATGTGGCAACATTGCCCCGAGGATGCCATATGGCAAGGCAGCCTTAGTCTGACTGTGTGAGCCGTGCATGGCACACGCGAGTCACCACTTGTATTTCTCTCATCCATAATAAACGGACTCAGTGTTACTCAGTGTTTCCCTACCCATCACTGCATTCTTCAGGGAACACTAGTAACCTTCATGGCGCAGTGAGTAGGATCTGTGGACTTACAAAGTGTGTGAACTATGCCGAGACAGTTACGTCTGCCTGTGATGCGTGTCGACTCATAGTGTGTTGTGTTGTGTTGCCCTGTGTTTCGCCGCGATGTGCAGTGTTGCTCCATCACAGTGCGTTTTAGTGACGGTGGCAGTGTTAGTGTCAGTGTATTAGTGTGTGTCTAGAGCTGAGAGTTGAGCATTGGCCTGTTTTTTGTGGTACCCACGGAGCACGCAGACGTACACCCTTCTCGTGCGACATCCGGGGGACACTGACGGTCTTGCCGGACCACGCTCCGCTCTCTCAGACACACACACGCACGCACGCACGCACTCACTCATGGACAGAACAGTGGACCATATGCGTGATTTCTGCGCTGTTTATGTCATATATATGTGGTTCGAGCTGTTGAGGCGCCACTTTATATATTAAACAGTGCAGTCCACGCACACACAAAGATGGGAGGTAAGAAGGGACAACGTCAAGATGAGAGACACGACTCCCCACCACCTTCTCCTCCACCGGGCGCAGACTCTCATCTTCCACCTCCAGTGACGGACATTGCCACAATTCTGAGGTGGATGGAAGACTGGGACGCGAGACGCAGAGAGATGGAACTTCAGAGGGAGGAGACACGAAGAGAGGACGAAAAGTTGCGTTTTGAGGCACTATTGGCGACCCTGGCGCTAACCCACCCTCCCTCACTCGCAGGTAGCGCGCATCAAGGCGCCAGTACCCTCCCTCCTCCACCACACCAGCGTCCTCCAGGCACTCTTGCTACTCCAACAGCTCCCAAGGCATCTGTTCAACCCCCACCCGCCCTCTCACCAGACGTCACGTTTCAGCTTTTTCGTGAGTGGAGGCAGCATTGGACACATTGCTCCACGATGGTGGACCTTGACAGCATGCCTCCAAACAAACAGCTCATCCAACTGCGGATGTGTTTGTCGCTGGAGACCCAGAGAGTCTTGGAGCACACGTTGCAAGTGCCTCCCGATTCTTCATCTTCAGTGACGGATGTGCTCGACCTTTTACAGGAGCACGTTAAGGGTCGGAACAACGAGGCTTTGCGTTGCCGTGCCTTTACCAGCTGCAAGCAGGCGGAGAACGAATCCTTTGACGACTTTTTTGTACGCTTGAAGAGTTTGTCGGAGGAGATCGACGTCTGCAAGGCGCACAGCCGGGAATGTGAGGAAGCCTGGATCAAGCACGGGATCTTGACAGGTGTCAGGCACGAAGAGTTGATGCAGCGATTCATCTCCCTGGACGCTTCCTCCACACTCCAGGTGGTAGTGACTGAATGTGGGTCATACGAGGCCACCAAGTCCGCCACCTCTGCCTTATGGGCCCCACCTGCTGTGAGAGCTATCTCACAATACAAGAAGGATAAGAAGGCGGCCAACAACGTGAAGGCTGCCACACGTTCTTCCACGCCTCCGCCTAGTGCTTCCTGTAGCAGCTGTGGAAAGCAGCACAGCCCCAAGACTTGCCCGGCCGCCGACGCACTGTGTCGTGGATGTGACCGTAAGGGCCACTGGCCTAACACAGACAGATGCCCTGCACGTGGCCACATGTGTCAGGCCTGCGGTCGCTATGGAAGATACGTGAGGACCTCTAAGCAGATGGGGACCTCGTCCTGTACGGTGCCCTTGTGGTCGTCCCTGCTGCTCTCCGTCGTCGCGTTCTGACTCGCTTACACGACAGCCATCGTGGAGCAGAGGCCACCAAGCGCCGCGCAAGGCAGGCTGTGTACTGACCCGGCATTGACGCGGATATCGTCAATACGGTCCGTGCCTGTGAGCCGTGCCAGATCATGCAGCCCAGTCAACAGCAAGAGCCCTTCTTGTGCGACGACGAACCCACCAGGCCCTTCGAGTCCATGTCGGCTGATTTCTTCAGCACAGCTGGGAAACATTTCCTAGTTGTCGCCGACCGACTCTCTGGCTGGCCTGTGGTGGTAATCTGTGGCTCGGACACGACATCCGCGGCCACCATTCGCCACTTCCGGCACCTCTTTCGTGACCTGGGCGTCCCCGTACGTCTGCGGACGGACGGTGGGCCACAGTTCACCAGCCGGGACTTCACAGGATTCCTGGAGCGTTGGGGAGTCCGCCACATCGTGTCAACACCCCACTACCCACAGTCAAACGGCCATGCTGAGGCTGCGGTCAAGACAGTCAAGCACCTCATCCTCAAGGTGGCCCCTTCAGGCAACATAGACAGTGAGGCGTTTGACAAAGGACTCCTGGAGTTACGTAATACTCCCACCCACACAGGACGCTCCCCTGCCCAGATCCTGTATGGTCACCCTCTCGGCTCTTGCGTTCCTGCACACGCCATAATAAACGGACTGCCTTGCCATATGGCAGCCTCGGGGCAATGTTGCCACATAACGTGCAGTGTTGCCACGTGATGATATATATAAATGCTACTCGGCACAGTAGCTTATATACAGGGTTGCTACTCGGCACAGTAGCTTATATACAGGGTTGCTACTCGGCATAGTAGCTTATATACATAACCTACAGAGACCACCTGACAACTTCTTAATAGGTTTCTTTGACCCACTTCTCTGCGTCTTCCCATGACATGCCTTTCCAATGTGGTGGCTCTCTGTCATTCACCTCACGTACATCGGTTGTTGTTGGTGCAGCATTTCTTGGCACTACATTTTCATGCTGAGTGGACTCACAGCTATCATTCAGGATATCGTCAGACGGTGTTTCCCCGGCAAAATCCACTGTGCCCTCCTGTGATGGATCCCTGCCCAAGGGATTCTGGCAGCTGTTCCCCTTTTTGTACCCCACACAACGGCGTTTATTTCTCAAGCATTCACAGTCTGTGCAGTTTTGGTTCCGGCTAGAACAGATGCAATGACAATTTCCCTGCATCATGCTCCACACGTCGAGCAACACTGAAGGATACAGTACAACTGGTTAGTTTTGCGTGGCAGGTGAGGAGACACAAGTAAGTACATGAGTGACAACAAAGACTCTGATCTCCCAAGTATCTAGTGAGAAGGAGCAATTATGACCTTAGGATACATAGTTGTAAGGGCGGTAACGAGCAGGAAGATGGTTGCCGTCGCTCACTCGCTCGTTTGCTGGCGTGGGACCCCCACTTGGGGGGGTTAGACGGAGGTGAGAAGGTCCCTGTTGAGTGACACCGGCAGACATTACCCAGTTAGCCAACCAGTCACACCACCCCGCTGCTCTTGGGCTGTTTCCCCAGACCTTCACCTATCGACTGTCAATCTCTGGACACCTACCCCAACCACTACCGCGGCTGCCACGACCGCCAGTTCATCTCTCCCGTCTGTGCCCCGGTGTTTCTTCTGCGCCAGCATGACATCGCCACGGCTGAGTGAGGAGCTGAATGGACCTTACTCCTGAGAGTGGATCACTGCGTTCCAGAACCTTCCCCAGGGCCGCTGCCGCAGGAAATATCTGTTCATTGTTTGATTCTATTGTTTGTTTGATTCCATTAATTGCTGACTTCCTTAATTGTTCGACTTCCATTAATTGTTTGAGTCCATTAATTGTTTGATTCTATTAATTGTTGACTTCCATTAATTGTTTGATTCCATTCATTGTTAGACTTCAATTAACTGTTTGACTGCATTAATTGTTGATTCTCATAATTGTTTGACTCCCGTAATTGTTATTTCATGTTTGCTGAGTGGTGTCAGAGTTTTGTGTTATATTTTTATAGTAATGAGATGTCAATCTCGAACGGTTGTTTGTTATTCCTCAGAAAACCATGGTCCTTGACTTTTTATAAGATCCTGATTAGGCTGGTAAGGGATTTCTATCCCTAAGTCCCAGGCCTTTACAGTAGTTAATACGGGTCACGAGTTCCATTTCACGAGATGTCCGCCACTGAATTGGGCCAGAGAGGCGATTGGTTGGCCAGCAGTGTCCTAATACTACTTTTTTTATTACATGGCCTCCAGCCTCCTCCAAAAGTCACACTTTCGTCAACATTTTATTGCCATAAGATTTAATATCCTAATACAATAGCAGCTACCCTAGCTGTGTTGAGTTATTTGAGCCGCACATCTTTGCGATATTCACTGAATGTTACCTCATAGTCAATATCTGCGGTCGTTGTTGCCTTTGGGGCCGAAGATCTCGTTCCCCCGAGGCAAAGCAATGCAGATCTAAGAAGAGAGAAGGACAGACGACATCTCAACCAGGCTATAACGTGTTGTGAACACCAGAAGATGAAGGTGCCTTGATCAATTTTCTGAATTCTCTCTCCATATGCCCTTGTCATTCTCGTTCCTCCAGTGTGCAACAATTGGGAACTAGGATACGGTGACTTGCAGCCATGGGATCGAAAACCTCCTATGTAAAAGAAGGCTAGCTGTCCCCGCGTCCAGAATCCTCGAGCACTGACGTCCACACGTACTTTGTTGGACGTGTTTGACGTCCTGTGATGGAAATTCTCACCGTCCAATGGGAGGTTCCACAGTGACATCATGGCAGATTTCCTTCATCATATTTGCTGTGAGTTCCCTTACTTCGTCATGCCTCATGCATGCGAAGCCCCCTTTCTTCATACCATGGCATGGTTGATGTCGTAGGATGAGTCACACACGCATTGGGGGGGGGGGGGGCAAACCTTCTACTGGCCAACTATACCTCAGAGCAGTGGCATCAGTAAATTCTTGTTTATTGAGGCTAGTTCGAGGCGCCCATTTCCTGTGCCATAGCTACCTTTTTCAAGTTCTCTGACAATTACAACATCAGTTATTGAAGTTTATCACTTTGGTTGTGGTTTCGTTCTGTCGTAATGGACCGTCAAATATTTTTTAATTCGTTGGTATCCACCAGATTTGCTGCATTATGAGCTTTTATGTTCTCAGTGAGGGTTGCCGTGAGCTTGACTGAGTTCTGATGTTCGGTGGCAGCAATTTCCTCTGGATTGGTCATTCCCATTCCTTCCAGTCTCGGTGATAGTGCAAGGAATGACCTTTCTAGTGGGGTTAATTGAAAGTGTTTCACCAGTGGTGGAATAAAGATGATGCTGATTGCTTCTTCCAGAGGATAGCGTGTATCAGGTAATTCCAGCGATGCTTGACTCAGCGGGTGAATGCAGTAAACGCCACATGTGGCTCTGTTATAGCAATATCAGACAGAGCTTGGATTTCCTTCAGCCACTCATTTATCTTTCCTCTTACTTACTCGGTTTTGAGGTCATTCGTGCCGATTACCACCCCTAGGTGTTATTGGCCGTCCTTAGTTATTTTGTCCTCACTTCCGTTGAGCACCTGTATTGCCTGTTCATGGATTTCTGTCTTCACAATGAGGAAGGACTTGCTGGCATTTGGGTGGTACCTAATTTGTAGACCACCTACTGTAATGTTAGTAGGTCCCACCACTTTGTGATATCCTCCACTTTTCCTGCTCCATTTCCTTCTCCACACATTATATTACCAAACTATACTAATGCAAAATTAACTACCATATACCCTCATCCTACACTTCATATCCTTCTCCCTCAGACTGGCATGGGTTACAAACACCTCAGAACACTTCAAATGCTCAAACTGTTTCAAGCTTCTCTTGCTGAAGTCCGAGAGCGCGCGAATGAACTTAGACAAAATGCATGGAAATAATATGTTAACAGTCTTAACCAATATACTCCCCTTAGCAAAGCCTGGAAAGATATAAACACTATCAGAGGTAAAAACAAACGTCACGTCTCTCATCTAATCCCGATGCAAAAAGCGTATGAGCAACTAACACAGTGGGGTCATGTCTAGCTGTAACATGTTTCCACTAGGACTCGAGAACTCCTTTATGTGAAGTCTGTAAACAGAAGTTAATAATCTTATTAACTTTACTGTATGCTGAGCAAACAGCACGATGATGTTTACCTCACACCCTTCATCTTTCACCCCACACCCCACATCCTTCACTCCACTCATACTTTACTCCACACCAGTCATCCTTCTCCCCACACCCTCAACCTTCACCCCACCCCCTCGTCCTTCACCCCCTCACCCTTCTCTTCACACCCTTCATCCTTTACCGAACCCCCTCATCCTTCACCCCCTCATCCGTCACCCCACACCATTAACCTTCACCCCACATCCCCTCATCCTTCACTCCACACTCCTAATGTAATAATGTTAATTGTTTAGAGTAAGTTGTATGAAAATTGAGTTCAGAGATAAGTTTCCGCCGAGCTACCCACTACGCCCAATGTGAGTGTGAGTGCCCGTGGGGGCCCACGCCGTAAGCCAATCGCTATGGTTATGTGAATGTGACGTCCAAGGTAGAACTGAGGTGATTAGCAGAGTTTGTGGCATTGCCAAGCACACAAGTGAGTTTTTTTTTTAATGTTCGCCTGGTTTTGGAATTTTACAGGAAGAGCATAGTGTGGTCTGTCCTGGTGTGGTGTAATATGGCGATATTTAACAGTAAGTGTACACTGTGGTAAAATCCCTTTATACAAAAGTATGTTGTAAAAATAACAAGAAATGTAGTATGACGAATTCGCATATTTGTACATGTATATATGTATATAACAAAACCTGTCGATTACCAAGACCAGGCAGACACTCCACCTAAAGCAGCAAACGGTTGTCTTATTCTCAGTTATTATCTATCTCTCCGTCTCCTCATTCTCCCTTGGTTGCCGGGGTAACGGTTGCTCACCATCTCCGCACCTCCCCGCTACACCTTCCCTCACTCGCACATCTCCCCTACCATAAATGGCTTCACTCATGGTAAAAGTGTACATAAAAGCACCACTACACTTTTAACTGTATATGATGATTAAAGACACGTATGCACCACATTGCTTAACCAAAAAACTACATTTTATATTGCCAAAAGGCAACTTATATTGTATGAACTAACCCAAATGGTTAAGGGAGGTCATCTGTTACCTCACTAACAGAATGGCTGCTGCACTGTTTCACGGTTACAAAAATGAAGTTAAATGTGTGCAACTTGGGACCCCCTAAGATGGAATACTGAGTCCCACTTTGTTCAATGTTTTTCTGAATGCATTATTAAATTTAGTACCAAACAACCCCAGTAATATCACAATCAGTTATATTGATGCTATTCTTGGACATACTAAAACTCATCGTGAAAGGCAAACCACCCTGAACCATGTATACTAGGGTGTGTCAATTTAGGGGGTGAACTGGCTAAATTGAAAATCGAGTAATTTGGTAGCAATTTATTGTAGTCTTTAAGCATGCAAAACAATATTCTGGCATAAATTTTTTTTTATAATAAGTCCTACCTACATCAAATGGATTTTTAAATGTACATATTTGTGAATTTATAACATAACCAGCGTTTGCACACATGTTACTGTTTCAAGTTTCAAATTATTATATTTTATTATCCGTAGTCTATTTGAAAGTAACCAATGCCTTCATACTCTCTTTGCTTTGGTTTCTTGTCATCAGTAGTCTGCTTGCTATTTGTGCTTTGATGTAACCTTCTCGCCTCTCGTGGCTGTAAACATGGCCCGCTGCTTCTGTGACCATTTTCACACATCTCTCCACACTTTGAGTGTGGGAAGGCCACTTCGGCACCTGCATTGGAGTCTCTTTAAGGTTTCTCAATTCTTGGCTAGTTAGACTTGTTGTCAATGGTAGCTCTAAGACTTCCAAACTCAAGTCAACCAATTCTGACAATTTGGTGGCATTGACGTTTATTGGGGGAACTTTTCTTGAATGAAACGAACAGTCTCCCAACTGGTCGTCATCTATTAGCGTTCCTCTAATCTTTAGAATGACTTCTACAGCCTCGGTTCGGAGATTGGTACATTGACTGCAAAGCATTGCTTGCAAAACTGCTTCTGATCGAGCATACCAAGCGGACCTTCTTGCCACAGGTAACACGATGTCCCTCACTACCTTCCTCTGTGTTCTTACTAGCTGCAATTGAAACAAAAGGTGATTGGGCCCATCCACCCACATAGGATTAAGTTTCACACTAAACCACAGGGGAAGATAAACTCCAATAATAAATTCAACAATTAACCTCAAATTCTTCAGCACTTTGCCCTTCAATTCGTGTTTGGAAATCCAAATCCTGCAGAAACGAAGAGCTGTAGTTAACCAACGGCTGTGACTGACAGGTCCAATCTCCAAGAGAGCCAATAACTGAGGCACTTCTCCTGATCTTATTGCTTGGGCAATACGATAAGCATAGGATTGATCTGTGCTGAGATCTTTGATGACTCCTTCAGACAACGCCGGAAGGGGAGGGCCAACTTCGACCTTTGGAAAGGTTGTATTTATTTCTAGTTGTGTTGCTTCATCCAGCATGATGCCAAGGGGACCTGACCACTTGTTGTTGCTCTTTGTAGGACCATCAAGTTCCTGGATGAGATGACGAAGAGGTAGTTCGCCTGTATGTAAATCACATACAATCCAAACAAGTCTTCTTCCTAGTTTTTTCTCTAAATGCGTCATTACACCCCCCTGCCATCCGGTGTTCACTGCAGTTGAATCTCCACCAACAGCCTGCAGTGAACTGCCAAGTCCTCTCTCCTGAACCCAACATAAAATATGATCAGCAATGACCTCTGCATGTTTCTTCCCTTCTACTTCAGTTTCGGGAGCAAAGTGAAACAAAAACCGACCACCAGGCTCAGAACAGACAGAGTAGTGTTCTTCTTTGATGAGACCTGGAAACTTTCTGTTCACTCCCTCTACTTCTAGCAAAACTTTTGTGTCATCTATTCTTCCATCAAACAAAAGACAGGAGAGCCCTCCCTCGCTTAAATCTTTTTCATGCTGATCAGATATTTCCTTCATTATTTTTTCTTGTGCTCTTCTAATTTTATTATGATCTATCACCAAAGATACATCCTCTCGGCTGATGAGGCCTGCATCTATCCAAGCGGCAGTTGCAATTTCTGCAGCCTCACGAAGTCCAGCATGGTGGCGAATACTAGCTAAAGCAATGTTTGAAATATTTCTTGTGTTGTATTTCATTTTCTTTGGTAAAGGTTCAGATGGCTCTTTGGAACTATCTGATGTTGCTTCCTGTTCATCAGAAGAACTATCAAAGAAGTGATAAACATCTTGACACAGCTCTTCCTCTCTTTGGATGGCTTCTTCACTCTTCATTTTCTTCTTTTGTTCCCTCTCTCGGATTTGTTCTCTCTTCTTGGCATTAGCAATCTGCTTCTTTGTTTCTGAATAATCTATTGAACCCATTTGCATACTTCCTTGGCCTTCTGCCTTTGTCCTCTGTGCCTTTATAAATTCAAGCTCTAAAACAGGGATCTTCTTTTCACGAGGACAACCACAATCAATGTGGGAATTATTTTCTCTCTTACCTGAGTGAGAACAGTTGGATTCAGAACATAATTGTATGGAGCACTTGCAGGTCAAAATGTCAAACAGAGTATCAAGTGTGTGCAGAAATTCATTTTTCCTGGCCAAGTTTCCTTTACCAAGTGATGTTTCAACTGCTTTGTGCCATAATTTCGTTAGTTTTAGCTCAATAGTTCGACACTGATTAATCACAGGTGGTTTGAATAGTGCATTAGCTTTTGTCCATTGATGCAGAAGAGGGACTATCATGTCATTTATGAGTTCTTTATCTGTATAGTTCCTTCTGTCCTTTGCATTTTTTTCTCGAAGGAGTAACCCTAATCTTAGCATGTCTCTCACTGTTGGAAGTTCTGATACAGGAAGCTCCTTCCCTTTACCAACTAGCAGGCTCAAGTGGGTTGACAACTGACTTCTTGTCTTCAATTTTGACATCTTCACACTATCTGACAAATAGAAAAATATTTCAATGTTTCATAATTCAATTGTTGTTTCAAAAAATATCAATTTGTTTACCAAAAATGCTGTAACAGAAATAACATAATAATTTCTTAGAACATAATGTTTTATACAATGATATAAGTAACTGCGTCTGGTAGAGTAGGTGCAAGTGCAATGAGAGCAAACCACCGTCTATGATATCTAGAAGGAGAGTGAGCCGGGCGCCTTATCCTCACGCTTGGTACAAGTCAAAACAACAATTAAACTGTCCCACACGGAGAGCCTGTTCATGTTCATGTTCTGACATGCATATTGTACACAAGCTATAGAACCATAAAATACTCCATAATCCATATGCTTACATGAGATTAGTTAATATCAAGTGAATAATTCTAATCAAGTCTCATTAATTTGTTGAAATACTGATATTTGAAACTTTAAGGTATAATTGATGTAGGTGAGGGTTATTTCAATTCATTTTTGTTTGCTAATCTCAAGTTTAGACATAAAGAGGCACAATATTTTGACTACCAAATTTGATTTTTAATATGTTGACAAAGTTGACACACCCTAATGTATACGCAGCCTGTGAGAACCTCGGTCTTATTATCTCCACTGAAAAAACTAAGGTGTTCAATAAACAACCTAGTAACCTTAAACGTGTCCCCGCCAAGTTCACAATAGGTAGCAACACTGTTGACTATGTCTCTTCTTTTAAATGTCTTTACCTGCCATACAACAGCTAACCTGCCAATGTACTGACAGACTGAAACCTCTTAGCAGTGTAGCAGGGTACAGCCCACATTATGGTGCTAATATTAGAATTCAATTCAATTTAATTTCAATTTCAATTGTTTATTCCTTGGCAGAGGAAGCGGGATCCTAGTGCTGTCACTAGGTACTAGGGTGTGTCAATTTTGTCAACATGTTAAAAATCAAATTTGGTAGTCAAAATATTGTGCCTCTTTATGTCTAAACTTTAGATTAGCAAACAAAAATGAATTGAAATAACCCTCACCTACATCAATTATACCTTAAAGTTTCAAATATCAGTATTTCAACAAATTAATGAGACTTGATTAGAATTATTCACTTGATATTAACTAATCTCATTTAAGCATATGGATTATGGAGTATTTTATGGTTCTATAGCTTGTGTACAATATGCATGTCAGAACATGAACATGAACAGGCTCTCCGTGTGGGACAGTTTAATTCTTGTTTTGACTTGTACCAAGCGTGAGGATAAGGCGCCCGGCTCACACTCCTTCTAGATATCATAGACGGTGGTTTGCTCTCATTGCACTTGCACCTACTCTACCAGACGAATTCTACATTTTAATTATTGTAAGTAGGGCATATTGATTGTCGCAGTTACTTATATCATTGTATAAAACATTATGTTCTAAGAAATTATTATGTTATTTCTGTTACAGCATTTTTGATAAACAAATTGATATTTTTTGAAACAACAATTGAATTATGAAACATTGAAATATTTTTCTATTTGTCAGATAGTGTGAAGATGTCAAAATTGAAGACAAGAAGTCAGTTGTCAACCCACTTGAGCCTGCTAGTTGGTAAAGGGAAGGAGCTTCCTGTATCAGAACTTCCAACAGTGAGAGACATGCTAAGATTAGGATTACTCCTTCGAGAAAAAAATGCAAAAGACAGAAGGAACTATACAGATAGAGAACTCATAAATGACATGATAGTCCCTCTTCTGCATCAATGGACAAAAGCTAATGCACTATTCAAACCACCTGTGATTAATCAGTGTCGAACTATTGAGCTAAAACTAACGAAATTATGGCACAAAGCAGTTGAAACATCACTTGGTAAAGGAAACTTGGTCAGGAAAAATGAATTTCTGCACACACTTGATACTCTGTTTGACATTTTGACCTGCAAGTGCTCCATACAATTATGTTCTGAATCCAACTGTTCTCACTCAGGTAAGAGAGAAAATAATTCCCACATTGATTGTGGTTGTCCTCGTGAAAAGAAGATCCCTGTTTTAGAGCTTGAATTTATAAAGGCACAGAGGACAAAGGCAGAAGGCCAAGGAAGTATGCAAATGGGTTCAATAGATTATTCAGAAACAAAGAAGCAGATTGCTAATGCCAAGAAGAGAGAACAAATCCGAGAGAGGGAACAAAAGAAGAAAATGAAGAGTGAAGAAGCCATCCAAAGAGAGGAAGAGCTGTGTCAAGATGTTTATCACTTCTTTGATAGTTCTTCTGATGAACAGGAAGCAACATCAGATGATAGTTCCAAAGAGCCATCTGAACCTTTACCAAAGAAAATGAAATACAACACAAGAAATATTTCAAACATTGCTTTAGCTAGTATTCGCCACCATGCTGGACTTCGTGAGGCTGCAGAAATTGCAACTGCCGCTTGGATAGATGCAGGCCTCATCAGCCGAGAGGATGTATCTTTGGTGATAGATCATAATAAAATTAGAAGAGCACAAGAAAAAATAATGAAGGAAATATCTGATCAGCATGAAAAAGATTTAAGCGAGGGAGGGCTCTCCTGTCTTTTGTTTGATGGAAGAATAGATGACAAAAGTTTTGCTAGAAGTAGAGGGAGTGAACAGAAAGTTTCCAGGCCTCATCAAAGAAGAACACTACTCCGTCTGTTCTGAGCCTGGTGGTCGGTTTTTGTTTCACTTTGCTCCCGAAACTGAAGTAGAAGGGAAGAAACATGCAGAGGTCATTGCTGATCATATTTTATGTTGGGTTCAGGAGAGAGGACTTGGCAGTTCACTGCAGGCTGTTGGTGGAGATTCAACTGCAGTGAACACCGGATGGCAGGGGGGTGTAATGACGCATTTAGAGAAAAAACTAGGAAGAAGACTTGTTTGGATTGTATGTGATTTACATACAGGCGAGCTACCTCTTCGTCATCTCATCCAGGAACTTGATGGTCCTACAAAGAGCAACAACAAGTGGTCAGGTCCCCTTGGCATCATGCTGGATGAAGCACACAACTAGAAATAAATACAACCTTTCCAAAGGTCGAAGTTGGCCCTCCCCTTCCGGCGTTGTCTGAAGGAGTCATCAAAGATCTCAGCACAGATCAATCCTATGCTTATCGTATTGCCCAAGCAATAAGATCAGGAGAAGTGCCTCAGTCATTGGCTCTCTTGGAGATTGGACCTGTCAGTCACAGCCGTTGGTTAACTACAGCTCTTCGTTTCTGCAGGATTTGGATTTCCAAACACGAATTGAAGGGCAAAGTGCTGAAGAATTTGAGGTTAATTGTTGAATTTATTATTGGAGTTTATCTTCCCCAGTGGTTTAGTGTGAAACTTAATCCTATGTGGGTGGATGGGCCCAATCACCTTTTGTTTCAATTGCAGCTAGTAAGAACACAGAGGAAGGTAGTGAGGGACATCGTGTTACCTGTGGCAAGAAGGTCCGCTTGGTATGCTCGATCAGAAGCAGTTTTGCAAGCAATGCTTTGCAGTCAATGTACCAATCTCCGAACCGAGGCTGTAGAAGTCATTCTAAAGATTAGATGACGACCAGTTGGGAGACTGTTCGTTTCATTCAAGAAAAGTTCCCCCAATAAACGTCAATGCCACCAAATTGTCAGAATTGGTTGACTTGAGTTTGGAAGTCTTAGAGCCACCATTGACAACAAGTCTAACTAGCCAAGAATTGAGAAACCTTAAAGAGACTCCAATGCAGGTGCCGAAGTGGCCTTCCCACACTCAAAGTGTGGAGAGATGTGTGAAAATGGTCACAGAAGCAGCGGGCCATGTTTACAGCCACGAGAGGCGAGAAGGTTACATCAAAGCACAAATAGCAAACAGACTACTGATGACAAGAAACCAAAGCAAAGAGAGTATGAAGGCATTGGTTACTTTCAAATAGACTACGGATAATAAAATATAATAATTTGAAACTTGAAACAATAACATGTGTGCAAACGCTGGTTATGTTATAAATTCACAAATATGTACATTTAAAAATCCATTTGATGTAGGTAGGACTTATTATAAAAAAAAATTTATGCCAGAATATTGTTTTGCATGCTTAAAGACTACAATAAATTGCTACCAAATTACTCGATTTTCAATTTAGCCAGTTCACCCCCTAAATTGACACACCCTACTAGGTACCCCTGTACAATGACACCAGAAGCATCTGGCAAGTGTGACAAGTATATACAGTATAAATATTATAAAGGGGCTTACTAAAGCCTAAGGAAGGAAGGATATTCCTTTAACACATAATCAATATTATTTACAAAATATCTGGCCAATATGGGGAGGATCATCGTGTCTCCGTCAGGGGGTCGTGGAGTGGTGGTCCAGCAGGCGTCACGGAAGCGTTGTGTGTGGGGACATCTTAGGAGGTAGTGGATAAGGGTGCTGCTGTCGGGTCTTCTGCATAATACACAAGAGCGTTGCTCAGGGGATGCGGGGATACCAATCTCCCAAGCAAAGTCATATTAGAATTGTTGAAATAATGTACCTAGGCTATATAAGATCTCTGAGAGATAACCACGCACCAGCCCTGGTCCTTCATGAAGGGAAAGGCAAAATAAAGCCAAGGCTGTCCCACGAGGAATAAAGTACTTAATATGAAGTTTCAGTGTGGTGATCCCGATAACATTGTTTCCTTAAAACTGCTAGAATATATGAATCATGAGCCTGGTGACTCTAAATGGATCCAAACTACAGCTACACATTTGAAGATGTTTGGACTAGACCATCTGTACAAAGTTGAGACCCAACAGCACCTCTTACCACCCTGGCGGACAGTTCCATTCCTCATCACAAATACCGACATGTCGGCCTAAACGAATAATTAGGCAAATATTTATCTCTAACACTGATGGATCCCTTAACACTGCCTGTGGGAGGGCTGGAAGTGTTGTCGTTGTGAGTCAACTTAACAGTAATACAATTGAGAAATGAGTTAGAAGAATGACCATTCTAATCCCTCTAACTATCGTCCCATTGCCCTAACTTCATCCCTCTCTAAGATTTTCGAAACTATCTTAAACTCTCATTTTCTCCGTCACCTTGAGACGGATTGTACGAGTATGGAAACACAGAAAAAGACAGAGCATTCCACAGTTTGGCTGTGTGAGGAAAGAAGGATGTACTATAACGGGTTATTCCGGTATGACCGACAACCACAGAGAAAGTGTGGGCACCGCGGGCAAGACGTGTTACGAGCCCACGGCCTTGCCGGTGGTACAAAGGATGCCACCAGATACACCGAACATTGCCCGTTAAAGTAATTGTAAAAGAGAGAGAGAGAGAGAGAGAGAGAGAGTGAAGCAACATTGCGGCGAAGAGAAAGGGAAGAAAGATTATCAACTAAAGGAGGAGAGTTGATCAGACGAAATGCCTTTGATTCCACCCTATCTAACAGTTGGACAGAAGAAGAGCCACCCCAGATATGAGAGCAGTACTCCAAGTTAGGACAAATGAATCCTTATATACTTGAAGCAACTGCTCAGGGGTGAAGTAGCTACGGCATCTGTACAGCATTCCCAGCTTTCGGGAGACAGCTTTAGCAATGTTGTGGATGTGTGGCTTCAATGACATATTAGAGGAAATGGTGAGGCCTAGCATATCTATTTTAGAACTTGGCATAATGATTGCCTCCTGAAATGTGATTGGTGGGAGATCATCTAATTTGGAAAGTGCAATTGGTAAATACTGAGTTTTATTAGTATTAAATTTAACCAAGTTCCTACCTCCCCATTCGAAGATGCTGCACTGATCTGCATTGATAGATGAAATGATATCAGCTCTAGAAACAGATTTAGTTTGAGAGTTAGGGGTATGGGAAAAAATGTGACGAAGAGTGAAGAGTAAAATCATCTGCATAAGAATGGATAGAATTAGTCGGAGTGTGAAGTAATCCATTGATATAAAAAAGGAAGAGAGTAGGTGAAAGAACAGAACCCTGTGGGACACCACTATTGGTAGAGAAAGAGCGAGAGATCGATCCCTAGACAGCAACTGCCAGGGATCGGTACTTAAGGAAGCTAGAAATTAGAGAACAAAGTGGGGGAGAGGAGCCATAAGAGGGAAGTTTAGAAAGCAAAGACTTGTGCCATACCTTGTCAAATGCTTTAGAAATGTCGAGGGCCACGACGAAAGTTTCCCCATAATCCCTAAGAGAGGATGAACAGAGATGGGTGTAGTAGGAGAGCAGATCACGAGTAGATCTCGCCTGGCGAAAGCCATACTGGTGATCCGACAAAAGAGAAAGGCGTTTAAGGTGCCGGGGAAAATGAGAGTTTAAGATAGTTTTAAAAATCCCTTCTTCGGGATGGGCTGAACCGAGGCATGTATCCAAGAAGAAGGAAAAGTTTGGGTTTTGAGGCAAAGGCGAAAGAGGCGAGCAAGCACAGGGCTAGAATTTCTGCACACTCCCTACATACATACATACATACACACATAATGGTTGCCCCTCATGTAACGAGGATAGTCGGCCCAAGAACCACCTTGGCGTGAATTTGTTTAAGGTGTAGAAGCTGTCGCCAACACAACAACCACATCCTAAATTAACGAGTTAAATGATAGTGTCAGGGAATAGTCCGAGAACACCAGACAACTCACCAATTGTACTGGCTAAGAATTATCCCGGAACACGAACCGCAAATCGATTAACTTGCCCGAGGATCGAACCCTGGTCCGCTCGCTTGCGAGGAGATCATGCTGACCATTACACCACAGGTCGACATACATACATACATTCATACATACTACTTTGCAGTCACTCGGAATCGAGTATAACGATCATCCAGCTCTGATAAAATTACTGTACTGTATATGAGTCATTAAGGATTTCACCATCGTTGGTGAGCTTTGAGGTGACTAGAGAGGCTGATACGGAACCACCAAGGGCGTTCATAAATGTTGCACTTGTGGATGGCTACATCTAGTGCGGGAAGGGCGGTGGTAGCGTCATTCCGGCGTTGACGCTTGTCTGCCTCGATTTGCAGTCGAGCTAACGCAAAAGTATTGACACCTTCTCGTGTAATGCTCCTCCAAATGTTACGGTGTGGAGTAATCGTGTCCCAGGTGAGAGAGGTCGATTTGGCACCTTTTCAGGTTCGTTTTATGACTACCCTTATACCTTTTCATTTGCCCGCCAGTATTATGTCGCGATCCCACTACCCTTTATACCTGGGGAGTGAAACCTACCCCAAGTTATTATCAAATAAAGGAACAAATAGGGAACACGGCAATAATTATCCCCACAAAAACCTACTCAACTAAATGTACTTGAATAAGTATGAACAAGTTGAAATAAATGAATCACAAAAGGGAAGATAATTAATTAATTCAATTTATGTTCTAAAGGGAATGACTAGCAAACATGAATTTAAAGGTATAAGTAATTGTATATTAAAATAAGAGTGATGCCGGAAGGGTGAAAATATACCATAAGGAGTTAGACCAAACGAATATTACTTAACATAACTATATTACATAGACATACAAAATATATATATATACTACAACAATCCCTACAAAATAGTTATTTCCTACCAAACAGGAGATTCCTTACCACCAGGATCTCTTCCTAGGCCTAACTAAACGTGTCACTAATACCTGATACCCCTAGGGCATTGCAGAAGACTGGACAAGGCACTAGATAAGGGTTAAGGCTAGAGAACGAATGGACACGTCTACCATATGCCACGGTTTTTCGCTACTGGGGAAGCGTGCCCACGCTGTGGAGGAGGGCGTCTCATATCACGTGATCCAGGACATTTTCTAGATATTTTATATAATTAATTAATACTACTCTTGATTTGACTTAACAGAGTAACACAATGATGCATATTAATAACATACATAAATATACAATTAACCTAAGTAACTAAGAACAATAATAATATAATAAGTACAATTAACAAGTTAATAGCTTTTGCGAAATGTAGGCGTGAACATATGCCTCATGCTATGAGAGTTCCCGAGCGCTCAGGTACGTGACAGTTATGTTTACTATTCGTTAGGTGACTGTAAAGTAGCTGCTTTGGCAGTCTGCTGTCGCCCATGCTGGTTACTTTGCCAGTCCAACATAGTTGTTCATGGATCATGGTAGCCTCTATGTTCCAACAGTTGGTGACAGCGTAAATACTGACATTTGTACTCTTGTCTTCCCATCGAACTTGGAGGATGGAACATAGACTACGTTGGTGAAATTTTTCAAGTGCTTTGAGGTGCTTCCTGTATTTGATCCATGTCTCACTGACATATAGCAGGGTGGGGAAGACGACTGCTTGATATATGTGCAATTTTGTAGATAATTTCAGCTCCCTACAGCAGAAGACACGAGTACAGAGTCTGCCAAAGGCTTTAGATGCACAGCTGATCTAATTTTGAATCTCTTCATCAATGTCCACGGTGGTGGACAGGTGGGAGCCGAGATGCTGACAGAGAGTAATGAAACTATCCATAAAGCATATGGACTAGACATATATTATATTGGGTAAGAGTAGCGAAACCCAATTGTTGCTTTCTTCTTTTATTGAAAAAATATTGTTTATATATTTCCTGAGTGTAAATCAACCGTAACTTCTACTATCTATGAGTGTGAAGGGAGAGGACGGCGGCTATGTAAATAGACCGCTTAATCACGTCCGTTCGATGTAAAATTATGAGTGTGACTGCCCGTGGGTGCTGGCTTACTTCAGCTGACCCATGTGCTGACATACAGTCAAACAGTTAGCGCCCTAAGGAGGCTACCATTCAGGTGATATGAGCATGACAACTCATGGCAAGTGGAAAGCTACAGGGGATGAATTAGTATATAAGTCAAATGTAATGAACCCACTTATATAATAGTTCTGTTGATGAGACAGGGGCCATTACACTGTAATGGCATTACAGTAACCTTACAGAGGGTAGTACCATTAAACTGGATGGATAGTAGAGGTGTCGCTGATCCAGGGGCAAGCTGAAAGAGAATCTGAGTCTTACGTACAGTCTCCTCAAGGCCGAAGTGTTCATACACATCTGTGTAGGTGTTCAGAATCTCCTGTAGGTCGCATTCAGTGTGAGCAACAAAGTTAAGGTCGTCTGCATACTGAAGCACAGTAATGGAAGAGGCCGACACCTTTGTTCCTATCCAGAGTCGTCTTATGTTGAAAAGACCCTTCATGTCCACCCCGCAGGCTAAATAGGCACTGGTACGAGTAAGGAAGGCAGCAAGAAAATGAAAAAGAGAATTGGTGCCAGCACACATCTTTGTTTTACTCCCGCTTGGATGGGAAGAACTCAGACTGGGTGCCATTGTGCATGACACTGCCGTTCATGCCATCATGGAGTTGCCTCACAATGGCGATGAATTTTGGTGGGCAGCCAAAACGGCTGAGGGCCCACCACAGGTCTTCACTGTTGACTGAGTCGAAGGCTTTATTTTGGCTGTTGAAGGCCATGTACAGGTCACGACGATGTTTTGTTCACTTTTCCTGTATCTGGCGGGCAGCAAAGATCATGTCAGTGGTACCATGTGATGGTCTAAAACCACATTGTGATTGAGAGAGGAAGTTTTCTGCCTCAGGAGAAAAGACTGTTTAGGAGGACTCGGGCGATAATCTTGGCAGCTATGGACAGCAATGAGATCCCACAGTAGTTGCCACTGTCTGACCGATCTCCCTTGTTCTTATAAATATTCACGATGGAGGCATCTTTAAGAGCATGGGGGATTTCCTATTTTTCCCATATATTCTCCAGGAGAGAGTGGAGATGGCTGGCAAGCAGAGGTCCTCCTGCTTTATACACCTCGGTTGGAATTCCCTCAGGCCCTGAGGCTTTGTTATTTTTCATCTGTTTGATGGCAGTAGTTACCTTGTCCAGGGATGGAGGATAACTGAAATGGGTCAGCTCTGGATGATAAGAGACTTGCTGGGTTGTCAGCCCATTCACATCGATGTTTCGGTTGAGCAGTGAATGAAAATGTTCTTTCCAGTGCTGAAGGATGAATTCTTCGTCTTTTATTAGGGAGTTGCTGTCGGATGAGCAGAGAAGGGCTACGCCATGCGTGATTGGCTCATGAATTGTTTAAGTAACAGTAGTAGTAGTAGTAATGGTGGTAGTAGTAGAACTTATAAGTAGTTGTAGTAGTAACGTTAAATAATGTCAGCGGGGTGTACAGGGTGTTCACAAAGTTTGTGCATGTCACATGCTTCATGTTTAAAACAGTATTTCTTTAGATTGCGAAGGTATCAGCTTTAGTCCGAGACTGGAGGTTGTTCTGCCAGTCAATTAAATCAGCACGTTTATCATCAATGAGCACATTAATTTCCGGGTCATTTTCGTCAAACCAGTCCTGGTGTATTCTTTCGATCTGGCCGAGAGCCTCTCTGCAGGTTTTGTCATGACTGTCGAGAATACCCCATTTGGCACTGGGATTTGCGTTGTTTGCAGTCAGGTTCTTTATCAGCCCATCTTCGAGCTGCTCTCTCCAGATGCTTAGTGTTAAAACGTCTTCTGGAGGCTTGTTGCCTTCGCCGTTTTGAGGCGACGTGAAGTGAGATCTTGGCTCTGACGAGCCGATGATCAGTGTCGCAGTGGTTCGAGCCACGCATGGCTCAGGTGATGAGAACATCTCGGCGATCTCTTTCTCTGATAATGATGTAGTCAATGAGATGCTAGTGTTCGTATCGTGAGTGTTGCCACGAACCCTTGAACTTGTCTTCCTGCCTCAACAAAGTATTAGTGATACTGAGGTTGTTTGCAGCACACTTACTGAGGAGGAGTAGGCTGCTGAAATTATACTTGCCTAGTCCATTTCTTCCTATGATTCCCTTCCAAATGTAAACATATCTGCCAACTCTGTCGTTGAAGTCACCAAGGTGTGCAACCTTATCTTCTCTGGGGATAGAGATTAGCACTCTGTCGAGGTCAGCATAAAAGGCCTCCTTTATGTTATCCTCTGCATCCAGTGTTGGGGCATATGCAATGATGAAAAAGGAATGACGTGAGTGATTAAGTGTGACTCCAAGTGTCATGAGGCACTCGTTGATCTCAACATCTGGCGGGATGGAACCAGGTGCAAGATGCTTTTATACCAGAATGATTGACGTATTATCTGAAGAGAAGCAGCAGCCCAGAAGCTACGTTGCAGACTGCTTGAGATGTCGCCTGTCCTTCTCTCTACTCAGGTTTGCAATGCTTTGCCTCAGGGGAATAAGATCTTCGGCCCCTATGTCAATAACAGTAGCAGACATAGACTGAGAGGCAACAGTCTCTGATTGCCGCATTGATCATCAGCTTAACTAACTCAGCTAGTGTAGTTACTTTGTATTAGGATAGTTAGTTAATAAAACATGTGGAGAAGGCATGGCTGTAAGGGGAGGTTGGGGGCCATAAAAAGAAAAAAAATAGTAGTAGTAGTAGTGGTGCTCTAAGATACGGTCGGCCAGTAGAAGGTTTGCCCTCCCAATGCGTGTATGGCTCTTCCTATGACCTCGATCATGCCATGGTCTGCAAGAAAGGGGGCTTCATATGCATGAGGCATGACGAAGTAAGGGACCTCACAGCAAATATGTTGAAGGAAATCTGCCGGGATGTCATGGTAGAACCGACCCTCCTTCCTTTGGATGGTGAGATCTTCTAACATAGGACTTCAAACACATCTAAAGAAGCCCGTGTTGACGTCAGTGCTCGAGGATTCTGGACACGGGGACAGCGAGCTTTCTTCGACATCAGGATTTTTGATCCCATGGCCGCATGTCACCGTAACCTAGCTCTCGATGCTGCACATAGGAGGAACGAGAACGACAAGAGAAGGGCATATGGGGAGAGAATTCAAAACGTTCATCAAGGCAGCTTCACTCCTCTAGTGTTCACAACCTCTGGTGATCTCCGAACAGAAGCAGCAGCCCAGAAGTTATGTTACAGCCTGGATGAGATGTCGACTGTCTTTCTCTCTCCTTCGGTCGGCTTTGCTCTGCCTCAGGGGAACGAGAGCTTCTGCCCCAATTCCGACAACTGCTGCAGATATTGACTATGAGGCTACAGTCACTGAATGCTGCATAGATCTGCGGCTCAACTAATTCAACACAGATAGGATAGCTACCTATGTATTAGGATATTTAATATGTAGGTAATTAAATGGTGGCGAAGGTGTGGCTATTGGGGGAGGCTGGAGGCCACGTTAACAAAAAAAAAAAAATAACTACAAGTAGTAGTAATAGTAGTAGTAACGTTAAATAATTTCAGCGTGGTGTACAGGGTGTTCAAGAAGTTCTATTCTTATTTAAAGATTTTATTACAACAAAACCTAAAGAGATAGAAAATGCATTTTGTATTTATTTTGTTGAACCTTAATGATTAGTTGCAACTCTTGCAACTCTAAACTACGGGACCACGTTACTGTTCAGCATATCAAGATACACACCTCCTGTGATATTCTGCTTAACAGAAACATGGGCTTCTCCATATCGTACTTGAGTCTACACCAAACATGAATTTTTGACGCATTATGCATGTGTTCAAGAAACTAAGGTAGGTTATAAGACTCCCATATTCACACATTGTTGTGGTTAACTCTGCAAGACACGTGAAAGGTGGCTAAAATAGGTTAGGTTAGGTTAGGTTAGGTTAGGTTTGGCTTGGTTTGGTTAAGTCCTCATCACTCTGGATGACCTAGTGAATGTGTCCATAACTATATCTACTATTTGTTTCTATTTTTACTTTCCAGCGATTAATATTCAATACGATTAAGCCTGGTGAGGTCGGGAGAAAAGAGAAAAAAATGAGTTGCGTTGCGATAAATGATTTATCTCCCTATTGGTGTTGGCTGCCTGCCCGTGCTTATCTCTCCTATCCTGTTTGGCGTCACTGATCGACAAACATTTTTCTCTACAGCGCTTCATCCACCGCCGTATCTTGCATGGGGTGGGGGGTGGGGGTGTAGAGACTGTCACGGATTTATTACACAAGAATATTCTCCAGTGTGGCGGAGGTTGTGAAGTGAATAGCGGCCAGCCAGCGTGTTGATCTTTTCTCCAGCTGACACTTGTTGGAAACAAGATACAGAAACCTCGGAATGGGAAGATTGGGCGCATTCGTTTGGGCGCAACCGTTTGGCCTCTGACGTTTGGTCGTCAGCTGATTAGGCGTCAGGTTCTTGGCCGCCATACTTTTTGGCGCTAGGAAATAAAATGTTCGTTTGATTCGTCATAATTCAAAGTCAAACTTTAAAAAAAATTAAAACTGTAATTTGCCTTTATACCTAGAAAGTTAAATCTATTAATCAATAAAAAAAAAGTTAAGTAACTTTATTAGCATCTATGTTTTCACATCTAAGAAAGGTTTCATATATTCTTCTATCTGCATCTCTATACTTTTTTAGTTTCTGCGGTGGTTCATGCCCAGCTAGTAGCCGTTCACAATATGAGTCTCTACCTTTCTGTACTTTACACAGCCCATCTATTAATTTCCATATGGTGGGACGTTGCATGCTAAGTTCACATTTTAATCGACGGTGGGTTGTTTAGTTCTGTTAGTTTCAAAGTCAAATACAAATGTTACTTTGCGTATCAACTCTGAATTTAAAAATATGTAGAATACAAATCAGTTTTCCAAATAAACACTGTTCTTAGTGCCGAAACGTCCGTCGCCAAATGGGCTGGCGCCAAAATGGGTTGATATTGCTTGATATTGCCGGTACCAACACAGGTACAGTACAGGTTTGGTGTGACGGTGTCTTAAGCCACTGCAGATGATACGAAGATACCTTTAAATATTATGTAAAGAAACGATACCTAAAAAAAGTTTATGTATTTGTTTTGAGTTTCTTTTTATGGATGTAGATATACGTGTGTGTGTGTGTGTGTGTGTGTGTGTGTGCGTGTGTGTGTGTGTGTGTGTGTGTGTGTACATTTACAGTCTGTTGGTGTTAATTCTAATTATACCCCTGCGCATTCGTATAGGCAGTTGTGTATAGTATAGTTCACGTCCCTTTAAACAAGAGTGCGTGCATTTGTACACACAAGTGAACAAATGCCAAAGCATAATGGAGTGTGTTCCGTTTCAGGAGGTGTTGATGAGTGATTATATAGGACTACAAGAATCCTTATATAAATCATTATGTGTGTAATAATTGTATACGTAGCGAGTATAGGAAGAGGTGCAGCTCGTACCCTGTTTCAAGGGTCACTGGTTAATCCAACTGTGAATGGGGACACATTAACGTAATTTGTTTGCTATGATTATAAGTTACATACGAGTATACATGTATAATTGTTTTCTGTGTCTGTAGAGCGGTGTGTACAAAATCATAGTGTAACGCTGGTGGTCAGCACGTCATAGGGTCCTGTGTGTTGGTGGATCCTCAAAGGGGTGCGGGAAGGGGGACCAGCCTGCTGAAAACATTGCCAAAGAGGACCACAATCAATCCCACGAACCTCATGAATTGCAGTTTAATCTAACCTCCTTTTCCTCCCCTCCCTCTCCCATACCCATCTCATCTTTCCCCCACGTCCTCCTTTTCCTCCTCCTCCTCCTCCTACCCTTTCTTCTCTTGCTCCATCTCCTCTTCCTCCTATCCCATCCCCAACTCCTCCATCTCGTCTTCCTTTTCCGTTTCTTCCTCCTTCTCCCCCTGCTCCATCTCTTCCTCCTCCCCCTCCCCCTCCACAATCCCCACAGCCCTTTCCCCCAACGTCCTCCTCTTCATCTTCCTCTTCCCCCACCTCCTCCTCCTATCCCTTCTCTCCTGCTTCTCCTCCTTCTCGTGCAAAACCTTGAGTGGATTTAAAAACAAATTACTGGATGTAATCGGCGGTAAGCCTCCACATGCAAGAAAAATGAGAAGCTTTCTCGATCGTGGCGAATTTTTGTCCACGTTCAGCTTCCTTATTAAACAAGAAACGCTTTGTGTTATGTCTAGTTCTTTTATAGAACGTTTTTCCGACTTCTTATGGTCATTGGTCAGCTTTACTTAAATATGTTGTGTTGGGGGTCACGTTCTGTATTGTAGTCAGTGTGCTTAAACGTCTGTATTGGGGTCTGCTGGCGGTGACGGATGAGCCACTAATCTGGTGGCGGTGACGGATGATCCACGAATCTGCTGGCGGCGACGGATGATCCACGAATCTGCTGGAGGTGACGGATGATCCACGAATCTTCTGAAGGTGACGGATGATCCACGAATCTTCTGAAGGTGATGGATGATCTATATATAGTGACGCAGACTATTGGTATAATCTCATCACCTGCGTCACAACACCTCTTGTTTACATGAGTCAGCTGATGGGTGGCGGCCATTAGGTTTAGCACATGTGTTTACGTAAGTCAGCTGGTCTTATACATGACGTCACTCGCCTAGATATTTAACGTCACGCTCGCCTGGATATGACGTCATGGGCGTAAACAGATTAACCAGTCATCGTCGATCTCAATAGCAAGTGTTTTCCCTTGACGTATGAAATCAGTGTTGCCAACGACAGATAAAAATGATGAGTCAGTACATTATGGTAGACTTAAAACTAAAATGAAATTTTTTTTTCAGTATATTAACATTTACTATTTTAAAATGAATGTTGTATTTATATTAATCTCCATCAATACTAACTGGGTGTTAATAGCAAATAATGTTTTTCAGTGATAGTTAATTTTGATGTTTGTGTTTATCTAAGGGTTTTGTGTACGTATATGTACGGGAGGTGCCGATAATGTATTAGTTATATTATGGGTAATTATCAAACAAGGTCCTAATATAATCTTTTTACTCTATTGTCCTAACGTTATGAGCATTAGCGAATATATATATATATATGTATATATATATATATATACATATATATATATATATATATATATATATATATATATATATATATATATATATATAAACCTCACCCCGTCGGGACTCGAGCCTATGATCTCATGTGTGTGACCGGGGAACATTATCTCTATACCACCAGGTCACTAAAAGCAGTCCTAGACCTTCTTATTTCACACAAAGCCTGTTCATCGAGCTTATGGCGCTGTGAACCTCCAAATTGGGGACTACCCGTGCCTCTTAGGTAATCAGAGTAACGTTTTACCAAATCCGGCTTCGAAGGTTCATGGCACCATAAGCTCGATGAACAGGCTTTGTGTGAAATATAACAAAGTCTAGCACAGCTTTTAGTGTCCTGGTGGTCTAGAAGTAACGTTCCCCTGTCACATACATAAGATCATGGGTTCGAGTCCTGGCGGGGTGAGGTTGTTGATTATATGTAGAAGTCCGAGCGCTTTATGGGCTAATGAAATATATATGGAACCTCGTGTTTCGAAGCAGGATTTGGTAAAACGTTACTCTGATCACCTAAGAGGCACGGGTAGTCCTCAATTTGGAGGTTCACGGCACCATAAGCTCGATGAACAGGCTTTGTGTGAAATATAACAATAGGGTGTGTCATAGGAGGGAAGTTCAGCTAAAACTAATGGCCCATCACTTTTTTGGTAGATTTTAGTGTATATAAACAGAAAATAATTTCAGTTTCAATATTTTGCAACCTTTTGCTAGGTAAATTTTAGCGTGAAATTAATCGAAAATCTAACGTACAGCTGCATTAGTGCATTACAATTAAATAGTGAACATTGCTTTCTGACTTCATTCTTTAGCAACCCAACTAACAATATTTTTTTCTGTTTCAGATTCTGATGCATTTATAAGTTGATAATATTTGCGATGGCTGCTTGTGTCAGGACGAGGAACCAAAAATCCAGCCATCTCAGTCACTATCTTGGGTCTGGGAGAGAGCTCCTGAAGTCGGAGTTGCCTACATTGAGAGATGCTTTGAGATACGGTGTTTTAATCAGGCAAATCAGTGAAAAGAACCAAAGAACTTACGCAAACAAAGACATTGCCAGTGATATGACCAAAGCTGTCTTGGCACAGTACACTCTGGCTAACGCTCAGTTCAAGCCTCCAGTCATAACAAGTCAGAAGAAGATTAGTGAGAGACTGCTAGCCAGTTGGGAAAAGGCAAGAGATATCTCTCTTGGGAGAGGAAAACTTGCAGTTAAGGACAGCTTTGCCAAGCAACTGGACCAGTTATTTGACATAATTACTTGCAAGTGCCCAATTGTTCTCTGTCCTGAGTTTGGTTGCGATCGTGACTGTAAATCCGAGGCCCACATCTCCTGTATTTGCAAGCGTGAACTGAAGATTCCTGTGATCGAACTGGCATTTGTCAAAGCACAGAGAGAGAAGACTGGCAGTATAGGGGCTCTCATGATTTCTAGCCAAGATATTCCGGAGTCCAAGAGACAGGAGGCTGCCACAGAGAGACAGAAGAGGAGAAGAGTTGCCGAGGAAAAGAGACTTGAGAAGGCCCAGGGTGAGGTAAAAAAGGCCGATGATTGGAGTCAAGCTGATTCAGAGTTTAATGACTTCCCCATGGCTGATCCGAGTGCTGACCAGGAGAATGGTGACTTTGTCCCTAACCCAGAAAATAATGATCCCAAACCTTCCAGGCATAAGATTCGAAATAGGAAAGATATCCCGAGCATAGCTCTGGCCAGCATGCGACACCACACTGGTCTCAGAGAAACTGCAGAGATAGCAACAGCTGCCTGGATTGACGGTGGTTTGATAACACCTGATAATGTTCACCTGGTGATAGATCATAACAAAGTAAGGAGAGCTCAGGAGAAACTTGTGAGTAACCTAGAAGAGGAGTTTGATAAGGGGATAAGAGAAAATGGAATCAATTGTTTGTTCTTTGATGGGAGAAGGGATGACACTAAAGTGTTCATGAAAGTTGGAGATTCTGACAAGTTGTTCCCTGCCATGGTGAAGGAGGAACACTACTCCTGCTGCAGTGAACCAGGAGGGAAGTATTTGTGGCATTTCACTCCAGAGAAAGATGACATCAGGAAACCAGCTGAGATAGTGGCAGATAACATTGTGAACTGGCTCAGAGAGAGGAACGTAGACCAGACCCTGCAGGCCATTGGAGGGGACAGCACCAACGCGAACACAGGGTGGCAAGGGGGGGTTATACAGTGGATAGAGCGGAAGATTGGGAGGAAGCTGGTCTGGATTGTTTGTGACCTCCACACCAACGAGTTGCCACTCAGACATCTGATCCAAGAGCTGGATGGCAAGACTCTTTCAAACAACAGATGGTCTGGTCCTCTTGGCAAGATGCTGGACTCTGCCACTGAGTTAGAAATAAATGCGAGCTTTGAAAAATCACAGTTGGCCCTCCACTCGTTGAGCTTGCACATACTGTCATTGACGACCTGAGTACTGACCAGTACTATGGTTACATGATTTGCAGTCCCATCAAAACTGGGGTCATGCCTGATAGACTTGCTTACCTGCAGATAGGTCCAGTCTCACATTCTAGGTGGCTCACAACGGCTCTCAGGTTCTGCAGAATTTGGGTCGCTCATCATAAACTGAAAGGGAACCAGCTTCACAACCTGAGACTTATTGTCCAATTCATCGTGAGTGTCTACTTGCCAAATTGGTTCAACACCAAGGTCAAGTCATCGTTCTCCGAAGGTCCGAGGCATGTTCTCTTCCAGCTTGAGCTCCTCAGGAGTCAGCCAAGGAAGGTTGTTCAGATTGTGGAGCAGACTGTGAGGAGATCTTCCTGGTATGCTCCTCCCGAGGCAGTTCTGCAGACAATGCTCTGCAGTAAGGATGAGGAGGAGAGAAGAGTGGCAGTCAAAAAGATCTTGGATATGAGACTTATGAGAGGATCTGGGCATGACGAATCAGTTGGTGACGATTCCTTCAGGGTCAGGAAGACTCCACGTAGACCCTGCTGACATACGGCATCACGAAAATTGTGACCAAGTCCCAGGCTGCTTGATATGACATTCTGCCTCATTTACACTCACAATAAATGCAGGGTCTCAATTGTTTGTGTTACTTTGACAATACAACATTCAAACATATATCATTTCTCACTCTTGATTTTTTTTTATTTATTATCATTATTATTATTATTATTATTATTATTATTATTATTATTATTATTATTATTATTATTATTATTGTTACTATAATCAATATTATTGTTATTATTATTATTATTATTATTATTATTATTATTATTATTATTATTAATTATTTAATTGTTTTGTGTTTTATTATAATGTTTATCTTTTTGTATTAATTTTTAATAATAATAATAATAACAATAATAACATTATTATTATTATTATTGTTATATTTTCGCCCCACAGGCCATGATGTGGGTCAGTGACCTGTGCCCTGGTGGGCTAATGTCCGTAAAAAAAAAAAAACATACATGCCATAAAAAAAAGAGAAATGTGGATTTTTTCTTTATGACAAAGTTTTCCTTAAACTACCTGGCATAATACAAAGAACCTTAATTTAGGTACATTACTGTAATGAGAGTCAAGAATGATACAACTTTTCTTAAAATTTACCGCGATTCTTTAAAGTACCGAAGAGCCAGAGGGAGAGACAATCTAATTATTCAGGATAATTAATGAAACTTACCTTATTTTACGCCAATTTAACTCCGCTTGTTAAGATAAATAAGTGAACCAATGTTTGGGATCAATAGTCCCATGATTTGAATGATATGAAACAGCATTTCAAATATATGAACCGGTAATTAGTATGAATAATGCGGAAAGTCAGATATTTTACCTAAAACATCGGATAAACCTCTCATTAATCCGGGTAATTTAACCAATAATTAGGGTAAGTAAGCAGTAAAGACAAACCGACCAATAAATCGAGTTAATGAACCGGAGGCCAATTATTTATTCCTCAGATTAAAAAAAAAATTCTCCTCATATAACATTACCTTCCTACATCCTCCTACACCCTCTACACCCTCCTACACCCTCATACATCCTCCTACACCCTCCTACACCCTCCTACATCCTCCTACACCCTCCTACACCCTCTTACATCCTCCAACACCCTCTACACCCTCCTACATCCTCCTACATCCTCCTACACCCTCTTACACACCCCTACATCCTCATACACCCTCCTACACACCCCTACATCCTCATACACCCTCCTACATTCTCCTACACCCTCCTACATCCTCCAATACCCATCTACACCCTCTACACCCTCCTACACCCTCTACACCCTCTACACCCTCCTAAATCCTCCTACACTCTCTACAACCCACCTACATCCTCCTACATCCTCCTACACCATCCTACACCCCTCCTACATCCTCCTACACCCTCCTACATCCTCCTATACCCATCTACACCCTCTACACCCTCCTACATCCTCCTACACCCTCCTACACGCTCCTACACCCTCTACACCCTCCTACATCCTCCTACACCATCCTACACCCTCCTACATCCTCCTACACCCTCCTACACCCTCTACACCCTCCTACATCCTCCTACATCATCCTACACCCTCCTACACGCTCCTACACCCTCCTACCCCCTCCTACATCCTCCTACACCCTCCTACATCCTCCTACAACCTCTTACACCCTCTTACAGACTCCTACACCCTCTACACCCTCTTACATCCTCCTACACCCTCCTACACCCTCCTAAATCCTCCTACACCCTCCTACACCCTCCTACACCCTCCTACAGACTCCTACACCCTCTTACATCCTCCTATATCCTCCTACACCCTCCTACATCCTCCTACACCCTCCTACAGTACATCCTCCTACACCCTCCTACACCCTCCTACACCCTCCTACATCCTCCTACATCCTCCTACACCCTCCTACACCCTCTTACATCCTCCTACACCCTCCTACACCCTCCTACACCCTCCTACACCCTCTTACATCCTCCTACACCCTCCTACACCCTCCTACACCCTCCTAAATCCTCCTACACCCTCCTACACCCTCCTACACCCTCCTACAGACTCCTACACTCTCTTACATCCTCCTATATCCTCCTACACCCTCCTACATCCTCCTACACCCTCCTACAGTACATCCTCCTACATCCTCCTACACCCTCTACACCCTCTTACACCCTCCTACACCCTCCTACATCCTCCTACATCCTCCTACACCCTCCTACACCCTCTTACATCCTCCTACGTCCTCGTACACCCTCCTACACCCTCCTACACCCTCCTACATCCTCCTACACCCTCCTACACCCTCCTACACCCTCCTACAGACTCCTACACTCTTACATCCTCCTATATCCTCCTACACCCTCCTACATCCTCCTACAACCCTCCTACACCCTCCTACATCCTCCTACACCCTCCTACACCCTCCTACACCCTCTTACATCCTCCTACACCTTCCTACACCCTCCTACATCCTCCTACACCCTCCTACACCCTCCTACATCCTCCTACACCCTTCTACATCCTGTTACACCCTCCTACAGTACATCCTCCTACATCCTCCTACACCCTCTACACCCTCTTGCATCCTCCTACACCCTCCTACATCCTCCTACACCCTCCTACACCCTCCTACACCCTCCTACACCCTCCTACACCGTCTTACATCCTCCTACATCCTCCTACACCCTCCTACACCCTCCTACACCCTCTTACATCCTCCTACGTCCTCCTACACCCTCCTACACCCTCCTACACCCTCCTACACCCTCCTACACCCTCCTACACCCTCCTACACCCTCCTACACCCTCCTACACCCTCCTACACCCTCCTACACCCTCCTACACCCTCCTACATCCTCCTACATCCTCCTACATCCTCCTACATCCTCCTACACCCTCCTACACCGTCTTACATCCTCCTACACCCTCCTACACCCTCCTACATCCTCCTACACCCACCTACATCCTCCTACATCCTCCTACACCCTCCTACATCCTCCTACACCCTCCTACACCCTCCTACATCCTCCTACACCCTCCTACATCCTCCTACACCCTCCTACATCCTCCTACACCCTCCTACACCCTCCTACATCCTCCTACACCCACCTACATCCTCCTACATCCTCCTACACCCTCCTACATCCTCCTACACCCTCCTACACCCTCCTACCTCCTCCTACACCCTCCTACACCCTCCTACACCTTCCTACACCCTCCTACACCCTCCTACACCCTCCTACATCCTCCTACACCCTCCTACACCCTCCTACATCCTCCTACACCCACCTACATCCTCCTACATCCTCCTACACCCTCCTACATCCTCCTACACCCTCCTACACCCTCCTACCTCCTCCTACACCCTCCTACACCCTCCTACACCTTCCTACACCCTCCTACACCCTCCTACATCCTAATCCCTTTATTATTCACCTCTTGTTTTGCCCTCACTCCTCCTCCCAATTCCTCCTCTTCTTTCTCCTCTCAATCCTTTGACTTTATCGCTCCTCTTCTCCCCATTTATTTCCTCCTCCCCCCTTCTCTTTCTATCCCTCATGCCCCCTATAACTCTCCTCCCCATAACTGCTACCACCCAACCTCCTCCAAACGCTCCTCTCCTACCCTTCCTCCTCCTCCTCCGCCGTCCACTCCTTCACAACCGTCCTCTCCTCCCACTCCTCCCCAACCGTCCTCTCCCACTTCTCCTCCCAATCCCTCCTCTCCTACTGCTCCTCCACCCCAACCGTCCTCTCCTCCCCAACCCGCCTCCCCAACCCTCCTCCCGTCCCCAACCGTCCTCTCCTCCCCTTCTCCTTTTCCTCCTCCACTTTGAATACTAAAAATAAAAAACACAAACAAATAAAGAATAATATATTTTAATTGAATATATAAAATAATCCATTTAAATCTTTCACTAAGAATATGAATAAAACTTTAAATCAACATAAATGCAATTTCTATGTGTATATAATTATACATATATGTAAATAAATGTATATATGTATATTTTTGGGGAGTTATAAGAGCAGGTTCACAAGCACTTATCATGCACTTATGAACCTACAACCTCAGCAAGGAAGAGCAAAGTGAAACCCAGTCGAGGCCATGAATGTCAAACCACTCAAAATAACCTCGTCCTGGACACATATTGCTGGACACATATTCCTGGAAACATATATCCAGATTAATTCCTGGATACATATTCCTTGGTACATATTCTTGGACACATATTCCTAGATACATACTACTGGATACATATTCCTGCATACATACTCCTGCATACATATTCCTGGACACATATTTCTAGAAACATATTTCTAGACACATTTTCCAAGACTAATTCCTGGATACATATTGCTCGAAACATATTCCTGACACATTTTCCAAGGAACAAATTCCCAAACTCATTCCTGGATACATATTCCTAGATACATATTCCTGAACACATATTCCTGATTCCTTGTATGTATGGGAATGTAGGAAGAAAGGACATATAAAATAACATTAAGTGAAAACTAGTGAAGAGAGAGAGAGAGAGGATTAACAGGATAAATAATTGAGAGAAAGATGACATTATACCACTACTTTAATATATATATATATATATATATATAATTTTTTTTTTTTTTAAACGTGGCCTCCAGCCTCCCCCAATAGCCACACCTTCGCCACCATTTTATTACCTTAATATCCTAATACATAAGTAGCTATCCTAAATGTGTTGAATTAGTTGAGCCGCAGATCTATGTGGCATTCAGTGACTGTAGCCTCATTGTCAATATCTGCAGCTGTTGTCGGCTTTGGGGCCGAAGCTCCCGTTCCCCTGAGGCAAAGCAAAGCCGACCGAAGGAGAGAGAAGGACAGTCGACATCTCATCCAGGCTGAAACATAACTTCTGGGCTGCTGCTTCTGTTCGGAGATCACCTCCGCGAGTCTGGCGTAGAAACATCTTGCACTTGGTCCCATCTCTCCAGAGGTTGTGAACACTAGAGGAGTGAAGCTGCCTTGATCAACGTTCTGAATTCTCTCCCCGTATGCCCTTATCTTGTCGTTCTCGTTCCTCCTGTGTGCAGCATGGAGAGCTAAGTTACGATGACATGCGGCCATAACTATCACCATAACCACCATACTACTACCACTACCACTATTACCACCACCAATGCTACTACCAACTACCACAACCACCATCACTACTGTCAGCACCACTACTACCACCACCACCATACCACCATCACTTCTACCACCATACCACCAAGACTACCACTATTACCACCACGACTACTACCGCCACCATTATCACCACTACCGCCACCATTACTACTATTACTACCACCACTACTGCCACCACCATTACTACCACCGCCATCATCTACCACCATACCACAACTACCACTATTACAACTACGACTATTACCACCACCATCACCACTACCAACCACCACTACCACTTCTACTATCACAACTACCACAAACACCATATACCACCACTACCACCAGCACCACAATTACCACCACCACCACCACCACTACCTCTACCACTTCAACCATCACCACCACCACTACTACTACTACCGCTACCATTACTACCTTAACTCCCACCACCATCACCACTACCACCACCACTATTACTACTATTATCATCACCACCATAACCACCACTACCAGTGCTACTACTACCACCAACATAACCATCATACAATTTACTCCAAAACACTTCTACTACTATCATTACCAGTACCAATACCACTACCATCACCATTTCCACTACCAGTACCAATACCACTACCATCACCATTACCATTAAAAGTACCAATACCGCTACCATCACCATTACCACTAACACCACCATCATATCCACAATAATCACCATGACTACCAAAACCACTACCACTACCGCGGTCACTATTATCACGACGGCCACTACCACCACCATCACTACCACCACTTCCAATACCATCATCATCCACCACTACCACTACCCCCATCACCACTACCAACACTTCCACCACTCCTCCCACCACTACTCCCACCACCACCACGAGTAACACTACCACACTATCACCACCACTACCACCAACACTAACACCACCTTCACTACCATCATCACCACTACCACCACCACTATTACTACTACCATTACCACCTTAACTCCCACCACCACCACCACCACCACCACCACCATCACCACCACCACCACCACCACGAGTAATACTACCACACTACCACCACCACCACCACCACGAGTAACAGTAGCACACTACCACCACCACCACCACCAAAACCACCAAAACTACCACCATCACGAGTAACACTACCACACTACCACCACCGCCGCCACCACCACCACCACCACCACCAAAACTACCACCACCATCACTTCCACCACCACCACTACCACCACCACCACTACCACCACCACCACCACCACCACTACCACTACTACCACCATCATCACTACCATCACCATCACAACCACCACCAAAACTATCACCACTACTGCTCCCACTACCATCACCACCACCAGCATCACCACCTTCACCACCACTACCACCAGTAACACAGCCACTATCACCACTACTACCATCACCACAAGCACCACAACTACTACCACCAACACTACCACCATCACCATCACTACCATCATTACCACCAACATCACCACCAAAACCACAACAACCACCACTACCACCACCAACACCACTCGCACCATCACCTCTTAGTTTTATTAGGGAGGTAAGGGAGGCGCCTGGGGATGTCATAACAAGGTGTCGTGGCCAGACCAATCGATACGGTCACTCAGAAAAGAACTGGAAGGAGTTTTTGGTGTTTATTCCTTCATAGAAGGTCCTCCGATGACGTGATCTTGGTGAAGTCATCCTCGACGGCGGCGATGAATAGAGGACGTATGACTGAGGGAGTGAGGAGGAGGAGGAGAAGGAGATGGCGGGAGGAAATACCACAAGTAGTTTGGCATGTGACCGAGCGCCATTGTCTGCCTATAAGCCGATTATTTGAAGGAGGTGAAGATACACACACACACACACACACACAAGAACAAAACAATGGTGGAAACTACAGCGGGCCTATTCTATTTCCAAACCATTTTTTACCTATTTCGCGCCTAAATCTAAATTTGTCTAATTTAAAACCATCGTTACTAGTTCGCTCCCGGTTGGATAGTTTGAGTACATTTATAATGTCACCTTTGTTTAGCCCTGACTTCCATTTATACACCTCGATCGTATCGCCCCTCACTCTAAGTCTCTCGGGGGAGTGCAAATTAAGAAGCTTTAACCTGTCTCTGCACTCAAGGTTCCTAATGCCCGGGATTAGGCTTGTCATTCTCCTTTGAATTCTTTCTAGGGATTCTATATCCATATGTCAGTACAGTGACCAGAATTGAACTGAGTAATGCAAGTAAGGTCTGACAAGCGCAAGATATAATTTTAGGATGATCTCGCTAGTCTTGTAACTAACACGCCTTTGTATGAACCCGAGTATTTTATTAGCCTTGTTTCGAGCAAATACACATTGTTTACTTGGTTTAAGATTCCTACTGTAGGTAGGTATTAGGTAGATAGGTAGCAACCAAATAGGGAGGTACTACCGCCTGGGAAGATATTGGAAGCATAATGTGTTGTCTAATAATAGACCCTGCTGCCATATGGTATCACGAAAATTGGGACCAAGTCCCAGGTTGTTGACCTGACACTCTGCCTCATTTACACACAATTGCAGGGTTTCAATTGTTTCTCTTACCATTGACAACACAACGTACATATATTGTTTCTCACTCTTGATCTTTTTTTAATGTTTGTATATTTCTTTATGGTTCTTTAGTATTAATTGCAGTTTTGTTATTATTTATATCATCTAAGTTTTAATATAAGGTGGATCACTGTGGCGGACATAGATGGGTCGCGGGTTGGGTTGTTGTAGTGCGGGCAGACTCCGGGGCCACCAGGCATGGGGTCGCCCTCCGTTGATGTCTTCCCCACGTAGGTGGTCTGGGCTATGAGGGTCGTCCAGGAGCTTGTCCCAAACCTTCTTCCCTAGGCGATGGAACCTGACGTTGAGGGCCTCTGTTTTATTTCTTAGGTGGATGGCTTCCACTGTCTCCTGGTAGGGTGGCGCTTGGCCACTGGCTGATCTCAAACACTTGTTTTGGAAGCTCTGTAGTTGTTGTAGTCTAGTCTTCCCGAGTGTGACGAGTGGTATAGATGGGTACTCCAACACAGGCCTCACCAGCGCCTTGTACAGGTGAACTTGTATCTTCTCAGGCATCAGTTTAAAACGTTTTAATTTGGCTGTGGCGACTTTGGCTTTATTTAGTCTGTCCTTCACGTGGGGAGTGATGCCCGTCCGAGAGATGATGAGGCCGAGCAACCTGCCTTGTTTAGAGTACTCAATCTCTTCGTCGTCGATCATCAATGGGGCCGGCTTGAATTTGGCTATGGGTATGACCTCGACTTTCATTTCGTTTGTTTTTTATTTTCTTTCGTGGGGGACTCTGTCGAAGGTTTTGCTAAAAATCAAGATATACTACATCATAGTCGTGCCCATCGCTCACTGATTAGAAAACAGCTGAAAAAAATGTTAATAGATTAGTTAGACATGAACGCCCACTAGTGAAGCCAAGTTTGGAATCATTGATCAACTTGAGCTTCTCCAGATGATTTCGAATATAGTTTGATTTATTGCTTCCAGCAATTTGCCTACAATTGTTGTTAAACTGATTGGACGGTAGTTAGAGGATAGTGATCTATCTCCCTTCTTGAAAATCGATATTACATTTGCTATCCTCCAGGATTCTGGTACTACACCAGTTTTTAAGAAAATAAAAGAAAATGCTAAGGGCATACTAAGCTCTTCATTACATTCCTTTGATACTCTTGCAAATATCTCATCGGGACATGGCGACTTATCAGGCTTTAGCTTGTCTATTTGCTTACTAACATCATTACTTGTCACGACTATCTCATTCATCTATTTTCGTCACAATCTCTGTATATCGTCGGTGCCTCGGGTATCATGTTTAAATTTTCGGTGGTGAAAACTGTTGAAAAATATCTATTCAGATTATTGCTCATTTCTACGTCGTTTTTTTTTTATCTCCCTCTTAACCCTATTGACCAATACCTTATAATCTCAGAGGTAAACTACGGTTTAGTCCCCTACCTATAGCCTTCCTTTGTCCAATAATATTATTTCAATATTTATTTATCTATTTGGGGTCATTGTTGTTTGCTCTGAGCATTCTGTATGGTATGTTCTGCCTTTGTGCATTAAGTAATTCATTATTTAAATTGTTGTAGAACTCGTCAACATCAGATCTCGTGATCAGGTCATCCCCAACCGTCATATTTTGTGAGGTTATCGTTGTCAGGTCTCCTGGTAAAGTAAGGTGGCCATCTGTGGGCACATTGTGTGAGGTCACCTCAGGTGATGTCATGTAATTCACCACCAAACGTGATAGCGCTTCTCTCAGCTGCCTTTTCAACCTATCAAAGTTTGCCCTTCTGAAATCTGAGACTTTAATGTAATTTTCCTTGAGACTGACATTAAATTCTAATTTGAATCGTACTTTTTTGTGATCGCTGTTTGGAAGTTCGTTCCCTACCTCGACATTACTAATGAGGTTTTTTTCTGTTTAACAGAACTAAATCGAGCATAATATTACCCCAGGTGGATTCGGCTGTATGTTGACTTAAGAAACAGTCCTGAACTGTTTCAAGAAAATCCTCTGCTTCTGAGTTACCCGTAAGGTCCATCCAATCTATTTGGTTAAAGTCGCGTACTATACAGACTTTGCTATGTTTGGATGCCCTGCGAATTTCATCCCAAGTAAGTCGTTCATTAACTCTATCAAGATTAGAAGGTCTATATATTACTCCTGTGATTATTTTTTCCCTATCAACGATTAATTCTATCCAAATTGTTTCTGTTTTCAGTTTGCAGATTGGCTAACTCGAAAGTATTGACACTTTCTCGCGTGGTGCTCCCCCAAGCGTTATGGTGGAGTAATCGTCTCCCAGGTGAGGGGGTCGATTTGACACTTTTTCAGGTTTGTCTTAATACTATGCTTTCATCTTTTCAGTTGCCCACCAGCGTTACGTTTACTATTCGTTAGGTGACTGTAAAGTAGCTGCTTTGGCAGTCTACTGTCGTCCATGCGGGTAACATGGCCAGTCTAGCGTAGTTATTCAAGGATAATGGTAACCTTGATGCTCCTACAGTTGGAGTCAGTAAGAATACTGGCAATTGTTCTCTTGTCTTCCAAGCGAACTCGTGGGGTGGAACGTAGACTACGTTGGTGAAAGTTTTAAAGTGCCTTAAGGTACCTCCTGTGTGTGACCCATGTCTTGCTGTCATATAACAAGGTGGGTAGGACCATTGTCGATATAAGAATAACTTTGTAGATAATTTCAGTTCCCTACAGCAGAAGACACAGTTTCAGATTCTGCCAAAAGCTTAAGATGCACATCTGATCCGATGCTGAATTTCTTCATCGATGTCCGTGGTGGTGGACAGGTGGAAGCCGAGCTACAGAAAGTGGGTAACATTAAAGTAGGAATTACCGTTAAGTTTGATGGATGGTGGAGATGTGTCTGAACCAGGTCGCGTTCAGTGTGAGCGACAATGGTGAGGTCGTCTTCATATTAAAATTAAATAATGGAAGCTGCCAACATCTTTGTTCCTGCCTGGAGTCGTCTATGTTGAAAAGATCCTTCATCTGGTAATCGATGTCCACCCCGCCGGCTAAAATGGAACTGGCACGAGTACGGAAGGCACCAAGAAAATGGAAAAGATAGTTGGTGCCAGTACTCACCCTTGTTTAACCCCTGTTTGGATGGGGAAGAACTCAGACAGGGTGCCATTGTGCAGGACACTGCCGTTCATGCCATGGTGGAGTTGCCTCACAATGGCGATGAATTTTGGTGGCCAGCCAAAACGGCTGAGTGTCCACCAGAGGGCTTCCCTGTTGCCCGAGTCGAAGGCCTTGGTTAGGTCGATGAAGGCCATGCACAGGTCAAGACGCTGTTCTCTGCACTTTTCCTGTATCTGGCGGGCAGCAAAGATGACGTCAGTGGTGTCACGTGATCGTCTAACGCCACATCGAGATTCTGGGAAGAATTTTTCCGCCTCAGTAAGAAGTCTGTTTGGGAGGACTCGGGCGACAATCTTGCCAGCTACGGACAACAGCGAGATCCTGCCGTAGTTGTCAAACTCTTCCCATATGTTCTTCAGGAGAGAGTGGAGACGGCTGGTAAGCAGAGGTCCTCCTGTTTTATACACCTCGGATGAGATTCCATTAGACCCTGAGGCTTTGTTATTTTTCATTTGTTTGATGATAGTAGCTACCTCATCCAGGGATGGAGGATAGCTGAGGTGGCTCAGCTCTTGAGACTAAGTGACCTGCTGGGTAGTCAGGACATGCACATCGATGTTTCGGTTGAGCTGTGAATGGTAGTGCTCTTTCCAGCAATGAAGGATGCCTTCATCTTCTTTAATTAGGAAGTTACCGTCGGATGAACGAAGGGGACTGCACCACAAATGATTGACCCATAAAATGTTTTGATGGAATTAAAAAATTCGCGCATCTTGTGTTGATCTGCAAATTTTTGCGTTGTATATGCTTTACTTTTAAACCAGTTGTTCTTTAGATTGCAAAGTTCGTGCTGGGCCGCCGCTTTCTTCTTGTGGAAGGTATCAGCTTTGGTCTGAGACTGGGGGTTGTTCTGCCAGGCAGTTAAGGCAGCACGTTTATATCGACGAGTACATTGATTGCCGGGTCATGTTCATCAAACCAGTCCTGCTGTATTCTTTTGATCTGGCCGAGGGTCTCTGTAGGTTTTTTGTTATGACAGTATCGAGAATATCCCATTCGGCACTGAGATTTGGGTTGTTTGTTATCGGGTTGCTTATCAGCCCATGTTCGAGCTGCTTTCTGAAAGTATGAGCTACCGCTGGATCCTCCAGACGTTTTGTGTTAAATCCTCCTCTGGAGGCTTGCTGTCTTCGCCATTTTGGGACGGTGTGAAGTGATGGCTTGGCTCTGACGAGCCGATGATCAGTGTCGCAGTGGTCTGAGCCACACATGGCTAGGGTGATGAGGACATCTCGGCGATCTTTCTCTGACAATGATGTAGTCAATGAGATGTTGGTGTTTGTCTCGTGGGTGTTGCCACGAACCCTTGAACTTGTCGGCCTGCCTAAACAAGTTATTGGTGATAATAGGGTTGTGTCCAGCACACTTGCTAAGGAGGAGTAGGCCGTTTGGATTACACTTGCCTAGTTCTTTTCTCCCGATGGTTCCTTGCCAAATGTCAGCATCTCTGCCAACTATGGCATTGAAGTTACCAAGGAGCACAACCTTATATTCTCTGGGAATAGAGGTTAGTACTATGTCGAGGTCAGAGTAAAAGGTTCCCTTGATGTCATCCTCTGCATCCAATGTTGGGGCGTTTGCATTGATGAAAAGGGCAGGACGTTAGTGATTCAGTGGTACTCGGAGCGTCATGATGCGCTCGTTGATCCCAATCGGCATTTCAGTTGGCAGATGGCAAACCCAACTCCATAAATGCAGTTTCTCTTTGCAGCAGGCTTACCGTTCCAGAAGAAGGTATAGCCAGACCCCGGTTCCGTGAGTTGACCCTAGTCTGGGGAACCGAGACTCACTAGTGGCTGCTATGTCGATGTTATACATAACCAGCTCTTTTGCTACAAGGGCTGTTCTTCTTTCAGGTCGCTCATTTGTGCCAGTATCCAGAAGGGTCCTGGCATGCCATAAAAGGTTGTATAGTTTGTTTTTGTTTGCACCTGCGATTATGATTGTGTTTTCGACCGCATAAGGATGACCTTACTGAGTGCGGTTGCCCAGTCAGGTTGGTTTGTTAGGCAGATATGTTTAGGGCACCTTTTCCAGCCCCCTCCACATGTCGGCTGAACAGAGTGGCTCCTCGAAGGGGCTGCTCAGTCGCACAGGCAGTACAGGATTGCACTGCTGCCTAGATCCCAGTGCATAAACGACCAACTTATCTGTGCCTCCAATGTGCAGAGTTGTGACTAGAGAATCCAGGCAGTCATCTCTGCCTGTCCCCGTTGTCACTCGTCTGACGCCATAGGACTTTTCAGGGTATAGGGGTTTTGATGATGATACGAAGTATGATGAGCTGGGTGATGCCTGCGCGTGAGTTGATTTATGTGATGAGGTGGGAGCGCAGGCTGTAACCACACATCCTAGGTCTCCCTTTTCCTGATCCAGTGGTGCAAGTGTTGCAACTACTGGGAAGGGGGAGAGTTGCAATGGACTGCCGATAGCCCAGTTTGTTGTGTTTCGCCTTAGTAGCCTGTCCATTAGGCATTGCCTTTGTCCGCCGGCATAGTCGTTGGGTTCCAATGGTGGTCACCTCTTCCGCCTATACCGCTGTTGGGGTCTTGTTGGGGCTCTGTAAGCATGCACACACACACACACACACACACGTATATATCTCATCTGTTATTATCACTTACCAGTTGAAGACTATTATAGTTTATTTTTGCTTGTTAGTAGAATCATGATTTTGTGCTGCAGTGTAATTAATATATAATTATACATAAAATTAGTACTCCTTTAGGATCAGAAGATAAGATAGTGAATAAGAAAGATATTCACAGGTCTTGACTATCGCTGCTGTACTTGACGGTGTGCTGAGGTGTGTCAATCAACACAACTTTCTATGTTCTCGTGTAAGATACAGCATTTGAAGTAGGAGGTTGAGTTCTCTTCCAGGCACTGACTATTTAACCCTTTACTATTACATCCGCGTGTGTTCAGATGTAGAGCTAGACGTCACCTGTATGGCCAGGAATGTGCTGTTGTTCATGAGGAAATTATTTATATCAACAGTTCTTGGTTGAGGGTCAGTGATGGGTCGTGTGAGTTGGTGTGATCATGAGTGTCAGGATTATTTTGTGTCATTGTGATTCTTGTATACAGTGAAGGAAGACCTACACTTAACACTAAGTTATTTTCAGGTAAGGAATATCATCTGGAGGATATAGAGATAATCCTGCCATAGTAATTGTGTGTAGAGGATTGGGGTTTTTCCATCAACTGTAACAGCACCTTTGTGTCAGGTCACGCAGGCCACGTGGTGCAGTAACTCGTCCGTAGGTATTGATATAAGAACATAAGAACATAAGAATGGAGGAAACTGCAGCGGGCCTATTGGCCCATACTGGGCAGTCCCGTTTACATCCAACCCCTATTGCTCATATGAGCACGAAATCATTGAGGCACCGGGTTGAGTGTTGTTCACGTGGTGCAGTAACTCGTCCATAGGTGTTGATATGAAGGACCTCACGTCGTCAGGGAGACACCGGGTGGTGTGATGTTCAGTAGTACAGTAAATCATCAGTAGATGTTACAAAGAACCTCACGTGATCATGGAGACACCGTGTCGTGTTGGGTGATGTCACATGATGGCCGTTCTCAGGAGTGCTTATCTCACTGGTGGGTCACGGCTCTCACTGGTACTGTCTAGTGCTGAATTTACTGACTTGAACACCGTTCATCAATATTCAACACTGATCCCACTTCTTTTCGAAAATAAATTGTCACATATGAAGGGATTGTGTTGATATCCCAGTGGTGAAGATAGGTCGAGGAGAGGAACTTGAGGAATGGGTCAGAACATTGGCCTGGGCAGCTGCCGCAGCAGGAGCGGGCGCACGGTAAGTCTTGACCCTCCGGTGGTCAAGGATGAAATGTCGAGGGATGTGGCTTACGGGTCAGGTTAGCATGTACATACTCTAGTGCAGTTCTCAAGCAATTATTAATGACCGATGTGACACAAATGACACTCTAAGTGAAGCATCATCAAACAAAACATTCTCTAAAAAAATAAGTGGATCGTGGTTATAAACACTTGCAAAACGTGTAAACAGAAATCAAGTGGTAACAGAGACAATATAACGACTTACTGACACAGCAGTCAACCCCCCAGCACCAGCACACAGCTCATGGTGACCCGAGTGTTGTCTTAGTGTCCCAGCCAGCTAACAGCTAGCCAACCACACAGCCAGCCAACCAGCAGCCAACACTACAACACAGGTGTACTAGAAAGGATGTCATCGTGGTTCCAGACAAGTAAGCAGCCTCTTTCTTAAACAATCAAGCCTTTCCAGTGTGCAAGAAAGGTCAGCCCCAGGTTGATTGCCTCAAGAAAGGTCAGCCCCAGGTTGATTGCCTCAAGAAAGGTCAGCCCCAGATTGATTGCAGCAAGTTGTGTGACGTCATCCTTCCCAGAGCGGGACGTCATCGGCTTCTGACGTCACCAGCTGTCGTCGAAACTCAACCGATTCTATGTTAACATAAGAACATAAGAATGGAGGAAACTGCAGCGGGCCTATTGGCCCATACTGGGCAGTCCCGTTTACACCCAACCCCTATTGCTCATATGAGCATCCAACCTATGTTTGAAGCAATTCAGCGTATTCGAGTTAATGATGATATTTGGTAACTTGTTCCATTCATCCACTACTCTGTTTCCAAACCAGTGTTTACCTATTTCACGCCTAAATCTAAATTTGTCCAATTTAAAACCATTGTTACGAGTTCGCTCCTGGTTGGATAATTTGAGTACCTTTGTAATGTCCCCTTTGTTTAGCCCTGCCTTCCATTTATACACCTCTATCAGGTCGCCCCTCGCTCTACGTCTCTCAAGGGAGTGCAAATTAAGATGCTTTAACCTGTCTCTATACTCAAGGTTCCTGATACCCGGGATTAGTCTTGTCATTCTCCTCTGGATTCTTTCCAAGGATTCTATATCCATTCTGTAATACGGTGACCAGAACTGGACTGCGTAATCCAGGTGTGGTCTCACAAGAGCAAGATACAGTTTTAGGATGACCTCGCTAGTCTTGTAACTAACACTCCTTTGTATGAACCCAAGTACTTTATTAGCCTTGTTACGAGCAAAAACACATTGTTTACTTGGCTTAAGGTTCCTACTTATCATTACTCCTAAATCTCTCTCGCAGTCGGATTTCTCTATGGCATCGTTGTTCATCTGGTATCTGGTTTCCCTGTTTACATTCCCTATACTGAGTACTTTACATTTGTCAATGTTGAATTTCATCTGCCATTTTTCAGACCATTCGAAAAATTTGTTTAGATCCTCCTGTAGTTTTGCCGAGTCCTCGTCAGATTTGATAACACGTCCTATTTTAGTATCATCAGCAAATTTACTTATGTTGCTGTCTATGCCGATATCTATGTCGTTTATGTATATAATAAACAATAATGGTCCAAGTACTGAGCCTTGGGGAACTCCACTTGTGACGTTGCTCCAATGGGACTTAGTGCCGTTAATGCTCACTCGCTGTTTCCTGTCCTGTAACCACGCCCTAATCCATTTAAGGATGTCACCTTTGATGCCATGAGCTTCTACCTTTCTAATTAGTCTTTCGTGGGGTACTCTGTCGAAGGCTTTGCTAAAGTCGAGATATACCACATCATAATTGTGCCCCTCGTCCACTGATTCGAAAACTGATGAAAAGAATGTTAATAGATTAGTTAGGCAAGAACGTCCGCTTGTGAAGCCATGCTGGGAATCATTGATCAATCTGTGCTTCTCCAGGTGATTTCGAATAGAGTTTGAAATGATTGCTTCCAGTAATTTGCCTACTATTGATGTTAGACTGATTGGGCGGTAGTTAGAGGATAGTGATCTATCCCCCTTCTTGAAGATCGGTATTACATTCGCTATCCTCCAGGATTCTGGTACTACACCTGTTTTTAAGGACATGTTAAACAACTTTGCTAAGGGCATACTAAGCTCTTCCTTACATTCCTTTAATACTCTGGCAAATATCTCATCGGGACCAGGTGACTTATTAGGCTTTAGTTTGTCTATTTGCTTACTAACATCGTTACTAGTCACTACTATCTCACTTAATTTGTTTTCTTCACTATCTCTGAATAGAGTCGGTGCCTCGGGTATCATGTTTAAATTTTCGCTGGTGAAAACTGTTGAAAAATATTTATTCAAATTATTGCTCATTTCTCCGTCGTTATCAGTGAGCTCGCCGGAGTCTGACCGTATTGGTCCAATCTTTTCTCGTGTTTTAGTTTGGTACATTTGGTAGAATCCTTTGGGGTTTGTCTTTGCCTCCCTTGCTATCCTTACCTCATTATTCCTCTTTGCTTTCCTTATCTCGGTTTTAACCCTACTCGCCAATACCCTATAATAGTCCCGGAGGTGAATTTCGCCACGATTTATCCTTCTACCTATAGCCTTCCTTTGGCCAATGATGTTCTTTAAATAATTATTTATCCATTTAGGGTCATTGTTGTTTGATCTGAGTTTTTTGTATGGTATGTTCTGCCTTTGTGCATTAAGTAACTCACTATTTAAATTGTCGTGGAACTCGGCAATCTCAGATCTCGTTATCAGGTCGGTGTCATCTGTCAGGTTCACGGCCAAGCGCGACACCCCCTCTCTTAGCTGCCTCTTTAAACTGTCAAAGTTTGCCCTTCTGAAATCTGGTACTTTAGTGGAATTTTCCTTACGTCTGCCCTGAAAATCTAACTGGAATCGAATTTCTTTGTGATCGCTGTTTGCAAGTTCGTTCCCTACCTCGACATTGCTAATGAGGTTTTCTCTGTTTGACAAAACTAAATCCAATATATTATTACCCCGTGTGGGTTCGGTTATATGTTGACTTAGGAAACAGTCCTGGATCGTCTCGAGAAAATCCTCTGATTCTGAGTTTCCCGTAAGGTCGGTCCAATCTATTTGGCCAAGGTTAAAGTCGCCTACTATACAGACTTTGTTGTGTATGGAAGCCCTGCGCATTTCATCCCAGATAAGTCGCTCATTGACTCTGTCAAGATTGGGGGGTCTATATATTACTCCTGTGATTAATTTTTCCCGACCGTCGCTTAATTCTATCCAAATTGTTTCTGTATTCCTCTCAGTTTTTATTTCCTTATTTATTTCACACTTCAGATTATCCCTAACATAGATTGCTACTCCGCCTCCTTTCCTGGTCTGCCTATCGGTATGGAACAGTTTGTAACCCGCAATTTGGTATTCGACTGGTAATTCACGTGTGTCTAGGTTGATCCATGTTTCAGTGAATGCAATTATATCGATTTCTTCTGTACATACCAAGGCCCTAATATCATCCATTTTGTTTCTCATACTTCTACTGTTCGCGTAATATACATTTAAGTTAGTCGTGTTCTGAGTCCTTCCCTTACCGCGTTTAGTTTTAAACTCCCTGTCTAATTTAGTTATGTCATCATTCCTAACACTATTTCCCTGTAATCTTTCGCCTTGTTTACCTGCTCCCACTGCAGTCTCCTCCACCCCCGTGCCCCTATGTTCTCTTAGCAGTTTAAAGACTTCGATATCTTTTGAACTGCCCCCTCTAGAGCCCCAGCCAGGGTTGCTACTCCATCCCTAGACAGGTGCACCCCATCCCTAGCATAAAGGTCCCTTCTGCCATAGAAGTTGTCCCAGTTGTCAATGAATGGGACTGATATTGACTTGCAATATCTGTCAAGACGGTCGTTAACACCAACCGCCCTTGACAACCATTCACTGCCAACTCTCCTTCTAGGCAGGACACCGCATATGATAGGGATCCCTCCCTTAGTCCTAATACGATCTATGGCTGCCTTGAACTTATCAAGAAGCTCCTCGCTCCTACACCGGCCAATATCATTGCCTCCTGCACTGAGGCAGATAATGGGTTTGTTCCCATTACCAGACAAGATATTGTCCATCCTGTCAATTATATCCCCCACCCCAGCTCCTGGCAAACACACCCTCATCCTATTTTTGTTTTTACCACAAAAGGCCCTGTCCATGTACCTTACCTGTGAGTCACCAACAATTAAAGTTTTTATACCTTCCTTGTCATCCCTGTCTGTACTAACGTCCAATTCGTCTATCAAGGGACTGAACGGGTTGGTACACTTAGCTGTTGTTGTCGTTGTTGTCGTATCCTTGGTGTGCTTTTTCACCAAAAGCTTTGTCTTCCCACTACTCACAATTTTCCACTCGCTTGATTTTTCGTCAGCCACTGGCTTTACTCGTCCAGCCTCTCCTTTTAACATCGCCAGCTCTTCCCTTAATTTCAAGTTCTCCAACTTGACCTTCGCCAATTCTTCAGTGGACCACTCCAGTTTGGTCACCAAACTCTCATACCCAAGACCGCACCTTGCTCTGGCCATATCTGATCATAAACAATCATTTATTTTAGAGACTAAACCAGCATAAGTGAATTTCCAGAAGTCTTCACATGCAGTCAATATAAAATAAACCTTATGCACAACGGCCTAAAAGCAAAACTAAATAAACACACGTATAAAGTAAGAGAGGACTCACATAAGGAATAAATACTTTCAATTTTTTTCTCTTCATTTTCATAACTCATCATAAATATTTTTGCATTACTCCTAGAGTGGTCAACTTAGTGTGTGTTATGCTGAACGTAAAGTGATACATATCCCTATTCATGGACCCTCTTCCAAAAATTTTTGGGCTTTAAACAGGAAATTAGTGACTCAGACTCAGATAGTCAGTCATCTATAGACCCACAGGAGCTAGCTGCAACTGCTAATGAAGGATTACCACAAATTATTCAAATAGAGTTAACACCTACTGACTCCTTAACTAGCTGTTAAAATTTCATTGATACTCAGTTCGAGGACTTAAGCAGTAGACAACTTAGGTCAGGTAACACTTTCCCATTACCTTTACCTGTTAATAACGCTAGTGCTTTAAATAACACAGCAAAAATGGCTACAGGTGGCTCTACTAGCCCAAAAACCTCGTCAGTATATCAAACTGTAAGAATACTTCCAAATGATATAAAGGTGCAGGAATTTACAGGTGAAGATGCAGATTTTAACACCTTAACATTTCTGCTTGCGTGCGAAGAAGTAATACAAAACAATGATGTTACTAACGATAAGGATAAAATCTCTTACTTCTGAAGCAACGTCAAAACCGGTAGTCGGGCATATAGAACGATGTACGCTACAGCCTTTGATGATGAAACCCTTGACTATAAAATGTTTAGGAACAATTTCATTTACTTTTTGGGACTACTCCTATGGCTCTGTCAGTCGCACCCGTATCCAGTTCTGGGGTACAACAATAAACTACCACAGGAACCAAACCCTAAATGGCACCTTTTTGAAAATTATGCAAACGTAAGGGACATGCCACAGCTAAGTGTTGGTTCGAAGGATAAAAAGACAATCCCCCCATCTAGCCCGAGGCAAGATCAAGGGAAAGGATTCTCCCTGGACTTTAAAAATCCAGAGTATCCTACTAAACAAAAAGGTCCACCCTCGTCATCGCCGCCACCTGCCGTCCCCTGCCGCCCCCCACCCAACTCGCGCAGTCCGCCACTACAACAAAATACAGCCCATAAGAGCCCGCACCGATAGAAAGAACAGCGCCATCCCATCTATTGTTGAAATAATAAACAACTCCTGATTTATGTACTGTACAGCCCTGTAAATGTATTCAATGCATATTATATCATTATGTCTAAATCAAATGTAAGTCTGTATATTTTCAGCCACCGGCTGCAACTCTATTAATAAACCGTTTATTATTATTATTACTATTATTATTACTATTATTATTATTAAACAAATAAAATGTCTACAACATTAAGGACATACGAATAAATGGTATGCACTACATGAGTCCCCATGCCATAATACGGAAGACTGCAGGAACATACAACGCATGAAGCAAGAGCATGCCAGCCGACGGGAGACACGTAGTCAGCCTTCGGGGGAAGATGCGCGCGTCCAGAAACACGATCTGGGATAGTGTTAACGGTGCAAGAAAACAACACTTCCATGACAGGCTCATTAATCGCAGCATTAAACAAAGTGGAGGTGTTGACTGTACCAGTGAGGATAGGTAACGATCAGTTGTCCTTAGACATAGTTACAGGAGCCTGTGTCAATGTTATCTTGTTAGTGTCGTTCAGTGAACTCAAGCGACGATATCCTCCTAACAAGTGGCCAATAAGACCTACAGACATTCCTCTTTCCGGTGTGTCAGGAATCCAATTAGACATAGCTGGGGTGACAACACTGACAATCCGTTTTTCTAGGTCCAGTAAAGCTTTTCTGGGGTATGTCTACATAGTAAAGGCATAGGGAGGCATCGGGGTGGGGGTGAGATGTGCGTGTTGGTTGGGGGCGGGGGGGTTGTTACGCTGGTCACTCGTTTTGGTGTAGTTCCCTTGTGGCAATAGGGTTACGGAATTTCCCTTGCGTAGTCAACACACACGCCTAATTAAACCGTGATCCTGGGTTCGATTCTCAGGCGGGTGAAATATTCGAGGTAATTTCCTCAGACCCATTGAACTTTTTCTACCTGACACTGACGAGCTCCCTAGGCGTAAATCGATCGACTCACAGTGTACCAGGATAATTATAACTAGCCAGTGCGATCGGTCAGTTACCTGGTCCTCCAGGGTTACACAGCTCAGTATCCTGGAAGGCAGTTCTTGATCATATAATGTTAACTTGACTGTGCACAAACAGAAACGCCTAATATAAGAGGTGTTAGAGTCATTGGCTGGAAGGAACCACACGGTAAACAAAGCATGCCTCACGCACCAAACACACTATCAGCAAGGTCAGGAAACGCGATCATATTTAACCCAAGCCAGTAATGGTAAAAGAAGATAAGGAGAAATGTAAGGAAGAAGCTATAGTAGTAACGATTATGTTGGTGAATGTCGTGGGCCATGAGAGAGTATGTTGGTGAACGACGTGGGCCATGAGAGAGTATGTTGGTGAACGACGTGGGCCATGAGAGAGTATGTTGGTGAACGACGTGGGCCATGAGAGATTATGTTGGTAAACGACGTGGGCCATGAGAGAGTATGTTGGTGAATGACGTGGGCCATGAGAGAGTATGTTGGTGAATGACGTGGGCCATGAGAGAGTATGTTGGTGAACGACGTGGGCCATGAGAGAGTATGTTGGTGAACGACGTGGGCCATGAGAGATTATGTTGGTAAACGACGTGGGCCATGAGAGAGTATGTTGGTGAATGACGTGGGCCATGAGAGAGTATGTTGGTGAATGACGTGGGCCATGAGAGAGTATGTTGGTGAACGACGTGGGCCATGAGAGAGTACAGTGTTGGTGAACGACGTGGGCCATGAGAGAGCATGTTGGTGAACGACGTGGGTCATGAGAGAGTATGTTGGTGAACGACGTGGGCCATGAGAGAGTATGTTGGTGAATGTCGTGGGTCATGAGATGGTATGTTGATGAACGATGTGGGCCATGAGAGGGTATGTTGGTCAACATTGTGGGCCATGAGAAGTTATGTTGGGGAATAATGTAGGCCATGGGAGAGTATGTTGGTGAACGAACTGGGCCATGAAAGAGTATTTTGGTGAACGATGTGGCCTTGTGGACCACGAGAGGGTACTTGTGTTGCACGCGTGGCATACTACTTGTTGTTGCTGTTGTTCTTCTTCCTCCCACTTTTCTTCATCTTCATTTCCCTTCTCACCACTTTATTGTTAGTGCTGTTCTTTTTTGTTCTCGTTCTTCTTGTTTTTATTATTATTCTTGCTCCCATTTTTATCCTCTTCATCTTCCTTCTCCCACTCTTGTTGTTGTTCTTCTTCTTGCAAGCAATTAACAATTAATCAAACCAACTTCTAGTCTGAGCCAATTAATTTTAAACTAAACAGACCTGTACTTTGATCCTACACTCCTACGCCCCTGAACTCCGATATTCCAACACTGGTCCACTCCGACACTCCAACACTGGTCCACTCCTACGCTGGTCCACTCCTACCCTCCTGCACTCCTACGCTGGTCCACTCCGACACTCCAACACTACTACGTTGGTCCACTCCTACGCTCCTGCACTCCTACGTTCCTGCACCCCTGCGCTAGTACGCTAGTCCACTGGTCCACTGGTCCACTCCTACACTGGTCCACTCCGAAACTCCAACATTCCTACGCTGGTCCACTTCAACACTCCCACATTCGTACACTCGTACACCGAACCACTCGTACATGATCCACTCCACCGCCCCAACACTCCTACACTACTCCACTCCGACACCCAACAACGCTGTGGGGGAGCAGACAATATCCACCAACCTCCTGCCTGCGTCAGGAGACAATCATCATCCCGTCACCCGCTAACACGAAGACGCCGGCCGGCATAGATAGGTGAGCGTCCATTCCATACAGTGACCAAAACTGAACTGCATAATCCAAGTGAGGTCTCACAAGTGCAAGATATACTTTTAGGATTACCTCGCTAGTCCTGTTATTAACACTCATTTGTATTAACCCGAATACTTAGTTAGCCTTGTTTCGAGCAAATATGCATTGTTGTCTTGGTTTAACTTTCCTACTTTTCATTACTCATAAATCTTACTCACAGTCGGGTTTCCCGATATCAACGTTGTTCATCTGATATCTGGTTTCTCTGTTTATATTTCCTAAGCTAAGTTCTTTACATTTGTCCATATTAAATTCCATCTGCTATTTTCTGTTTCCTGTCCTGTAACCACGCCCTAATCCAGTTTAAAACACCCCTCCAATTCTATGTGCCTCCAATTTACGTATTAGTTTTTCATAGGGGACCCTGCTGAAGGCATAGCTAAATTCGAGGTAAATAATATCATAACTGTAGATGTCATACACGGATTCGAAATCAATTGATAAGAATAATAAGAGATTTGTCAGAAGTGAACGCCCATTTGTGAAGCCATGTCGGGAATGATTGATCAGTTTGTGTTTCTTGAGGTAATTTCGAATTGAGTTTGAAATTATTGCTTCCAGTAATTTGCCTACAATTGATGTAAGACTAAATGGGCAGTAGTTTGAGGAGAGTAATCTATCTCCTTTCTTGAAAATCGATATCACATTCGCTATTTTCCAGGATTCTGGTACTACACCTGTTTTTAATGATATGTTAAACAAATTTGCAAAGAGCATACTCAGTTCTCCCTAACATTCCTTTAATAGTCTGGTAAATATCTCGTCGGAACCTGGCGACCTATTAGATTTTAGTTTATCTATTTGTTTACAAACATCGTTACTATTCTTTACTATCTCGTTTAATCTACTTTCTTTACTATCTCGGGTATCATGTTTAAATTTTCGGTTGTGAAAACTGATGAAAAATATCTGTTCAGATTATTGCTCATTTCTTCATCGTTATCGGTTAGCTCACCGCTATCTGATTATATTGGTCCAATCTTGTATCGAATTTTAGTTTGATACATTTGGAAGAATCCCTTAAGATTTGACTTGCCCTTCCTTGCTTCCTTTAGTTCATTATTCCTCATTACTTTTCTTATCTCGGTCATAACCCTACTGACCAATCCTTATAATAATCTCGGAGGTAAACGTTACCACGATTTATTGTCCTACCTATAGCCTTCCCTTCTCCAGTAATATTCTTTAAATAATTTATAAATATCTGTCCATTTGGGGTCATTGTTATTTGATCTGAGCTTTCAGTATGGTATATTCTGCCTTTGGTCGTTCAGTAACTCATTATTAAAATTGTTATGGAACTCGTCATCCTCATGTCTGGTGGTCAGGATCACCCTCAGCGGTCATACTTTGTTAGGTTATCATTGACAGGTCGCCAGGCAAAGTGAGATCACCCTCTGTGGGTACATTGTGTTCGGTCACATTATTTACCAACCCCCATGAGGACATGTAATTCACGCCCATACTTAATACCCCTTCTCTCAACTGCCTTTTCAACCTATCAAAGTTTGCACTTCTAAAATCTGGGACTTTAATAGAATTCTCTTTTCGGCTGACATTATGTTCTACTTTGAATCTCACTTCTTTTTGGTGACTGTTAGCAAGTTAGCTTCCTACATCGACATTACTAATTAGGTTTTCTCTGTTTGTTAGAACTAAATCGAGTATATTATTACCCCGGGTGGGTTCGGCTATATGTTGACTTAGAAAATAGTCCTGAACTGTTTCAACAAAATCCTCTGATTCTGAGTTACCTGTAAGGTTGATCCAATTTATTTGGCTAAAGTTAAAGTCGCCTATGATACAGACTTTGCTATGTCTGGATGGCCTGAGTATTTCATCCCAAATAAGTTGCTCATTAACCTTACCGAGATTAATTTTTTCATACCATCAGTTATTTCTATCCAAATTGTCTCTGTATTTAGTTCAGCTTTTATTTCCTCATTGATTTAACACTTCAAATTATCCCTGGCATAACTTGCTACCGCGCCTCCTTTCCTAATCTGCCTATCGGTTTGAAATAATTTGTAACCTTTAATTAGGTATTCGACAGGTAATTCACGTGAGCCTAAGTTAATCCATGTTTTGGTGAATGCTTTTATATCGATTTTTTCGGTACATACCAACGCCCTGATTTTATCCAAATTATTTCTTATACCTTACTGTTTACATAGTAGACATTTAAGTTAGTCGTGGTGTGAGTCATCTCTCTGTCACATTTAGATTTTAACTCGGCCAAATTTCCAAGCAAGATCTTTTTGTAACCTCTCGCTTCGTTTGCCCGTGCCCACTGTAGTCTCTTCTACCCCTATGCTCACATGTTCCCCTAGCAGTTTATAGACCTTGACATTTTTTGAGCTGACCTCTCGAGAGAGCCAGCCAGGATTGCCACCCCATCCCTAGATAAATGTACCCCATCCCTAGCATAATGGCTCCTTCTGTCATAGAAGTTGTCCCAGTTGTCAATGACACAAACTCTCCCGGTCTTGAATTTTCCTCCTTCATCCTCGCAATCACTTCCTTTAACCTCAAGTTTTCGCCCATGACCTTCACTAGCTCTGCCTTCAAAGAGGCACAGAGCTGCTCACAACTAACACTAGAACATAAGAACATAAGAATGGAGGAAACTGCAGCGGGCCTATTGGCCCATACTGGGCAGTCCCGTTTACACCCAACCCCTATTGCTCATATGAGCATCCAACCTATGTTTGAAGCTATCCAGCGTATTCGAGTTAATGATGATATTTGGTAACTTGTTCCATTCATCCACTACTCTGTTTCCAAACCAGTGTTTACCTATTTCACGCCTAAATCTAAATTTGTCTAATTTAAAACCATTGTTACGAGTTCGCTCCTGGTTGGATAGTTTGAGTACCTTGTAATGTCCCCTTTGTTTAGCCCTGCCTTCCACTTATACACCTCTATCAGGTCGCCCCTCGCTCTACGTCTCTCAAGGGAGTGCAAATTAAGATGCTTTAACCTGTCTCTATACTCAAGGTTCCTAATGCCCGGGATTAGTCTTGTCATTCTCCTCTGAATTCTTTCCAAGGATTCTATATCCATTCTGTAATACGGTGACCAGAACTGAACTGCGTAATCCAGGTGTGGTCTCACAAGAGCAAGATACAGTTTTAGGATGACCTCGCTAGTCTTGTAACTAACACTCCTTTGTATGAACCCAAGTACTTTATTAGCCTTGTTACGAGCAAAAACACATTGTTTACTTGGCTTAAGGTTCCTACTTATCATTACTCCTAAATCTCTCTCGCAGTCGGATTTCTCTATGGCATCGTTGTTCATCTGGTATCTGGTTTCCCTGTTTACATCTCCTATACTGAGTACTTTACTTTTGTCGACGTTGAATTTCATCTGCCATTTTTCAGACCATTGGAAAAATTTGTTTATATCTTCCTGTAGTTTTGCCAAGTCCTCGTCAGATTTGATAACACGTCCTATTTTAGTGTCATCAGCAAATTTACTTATGTTGCTGTCAATGCCGATATCTAAGTCGTTTATGTATATAATAAATAATAATGGTCCAAGTACTGAGCCTTGGGGAACTCCACTTGTGACGTTGCTCCAATGGGACTTAGTGCCGTTAATGCTCACTCGCTGTTTCCTGTCCTGTAACCACGCCCTAATCCATTTAAGGATGTCGCCTTTGATGCCATGAGCTTCTACCTTTCTAATTAGTCTTTCGTGGGGGACTCTGTCGAAGGCTTTGCTAAAGTCGAGATATACCACATCATAATTGTGCCCCTCGTCCACGGATTCGAAAACTGATGAAAAGAATGTGAATATATTAGTTAGGCAAGAACGTGCGCTTGTGAAGCCATGCTGGGAATCATTGATCAATCGGTGCTTCTCCAGGTGATTTCGAATAGAGTTTGAAATGATTGCTTCCAGTAATTTGCCTACTATTAATGTTAGACTGATTGGGCGATAGTTAGAGGATAGTGATCTATCCCCCTTCTTGAAAATCGGTATTACATTCGCTATCCTCCAGGATTCTGGTACTACACCTGTTTTTAATGATATGTTAAACAACTTTGCTAAGGGCATACTAAGCTCTTCCTTACATTCCTTTAATACCCTGGCAAATATCTCATCGGGACCAGGTGACTTATTAGGCTTTAGTTTGTACTTATTAGGCTTTAGTTAGCCAATGCACTGTCAGTTAATCCCTTGGAGTTAAATTGGCCATGACCTTTCCTCGAGTGAGGTCAGCCCATAACTGCTAGGGATACCTCCCTTCATCTTAATACAGTCAATAGCTGCCTTAAATTTGTTAAGGAGCTCTTCACTTCTACACCGGCTAATACTATTGCCTCCTGCACTGAGGCAGATAATGGGGTTCGTTCCCATAATATTGTCCATCATGTCTACTAAGTCACCCACCTCAGCTCCTGGCAAACACACTTTCATCCTCCTATTTCTGTCCTTGTTACAGAAAGTATGATCCAGGCATCTTACCTGTAAATGAAAAAAAAATAAGGTTTTCTTATCTTCCTTGTCAGCCTGGCCCTTAACTGTAAACTTACCTGTCATTTCGTCCTCCGGAGGACTAAAAGAGTTTGTACACTTTGCTTTCTTATTGGCCTTCCCTACCATCAGCCGTGTCGCGGCTCTCTTCACTACCTTCCACTAGTTTGTGTTGTCGTTATTCACATCTTCCTCCTTCATCCCTGCAATCACTTCGTTCACCTGCTATACCTATATTGTCTTTATTCATACTGTACTGCATAAATGCATAGTTTATGAACGTGCTTATCCAACTGTAATCCTGTGTGATAATTTTACACAATTGTCATGTCATGACTGTGGACCAACTGGTTAAGGACTCGTTGGGTTGGTTCAAGCATCAATCACTGACGTCAATCAACCTCACACCGCGTTTTTAGCGGGACTGGCCGATGGGACGGGACTACGAGGTGGAGTAAAAGAGGGTGAGTTAGCCGCCGCGGACCTCACCTCCAGGAGTCGGACTTCTGGCCTGGCCCAGTCAACACTCCTGCCGTGTGATGTGGGAGTACTGCCGTGAACCGTGTGCTGTGAGAATCCTGCCGTGAACCGTGTGCTGTGGGAGTACTGCCGTGAGCCATGTGCTGTGGGTATCCTGCCGTGAACCGTGTGCTGTGGGAGTCCTGCCGTGAGCTGTGTGCTGTGGGAGTACTGCCGTGAGCCGTGTGCTGTGGGAATCCTGCCGTGAACCGTGAGTTGTGGGATTACTGCCGTGAGCCGTGTGCTGTGGGAGTCCTGCCGTGAGCTGTGTGCTGTGGGAGTCCTGCCGTGAGCTGTGTGCTGTGGGAGTACTGCCGTGAGCTGTGTGCTGTGGGAGTACTGCCGTGCGTCGTGGGAGTCCTGCCGTGAGCCGTGTGCTGTGGGAGTACTGCCGTGCGTCGTGGGAGTGCTGCCGTGTGTCATATCAGTGTTGTGTGTTTTAATTTTTAAATAGTTAGGTCCACCCTTATACGTTGTTAATACCAACCATATTATTCTACTGGAAATAGCATAACAACAATTATCATCATCATCATCATCAATCATCATCCTCATTATTATTATTATTATTATTATTATTATTATTATTATTATTGTAGGTTATGTATCTATGATACTGTGCCGAGTAGCAACCTTGTAAATAAGCTACTGTGCCGAGTAGCATATATATATGTAATTACGTGGCAACACTGTACGTGTTATGTGGCAACATTGCCCCGAGGCTGCCATATGGCAAGGCAGTCTCAGTCTGACTCTGTGCCTCGTGCAAGGCGCACGCTAGTCACCACTTGCATTTCTCCTATCCGTTAATAAATGGACTTTAGTGTTACCCGGTGTTTCCCTACCCATCACTGCCTTCTTCAGGGAACACTTGGAACCTTCAATTATCACTAAAGCTCTAACACTCATACGCTGCTTTATATTTTGGTGGAGGGTCAACGTTCATCTATCCCTAAGAAGCATAATTATAACCTGAGGAGGTGTTTAAAATTTACATAAATTAAGATGAAACTTGTCACAGATGTACATTGATAAAGACGTCATATATGCAAATAATTACCTTTTTTATTATGTGATATTTGTATATAATGTTATTTACAAAGGTGTCTGATTTTAAGTTCAAATCAAACTATGTATTTGGTACAACGATACTTATATAAATACTGTATTAATATAAATTAATTTAAATTTCATAAATTTATTCATTTTGTTTTAAATGTATTAGGTTTGTCTGTTTATTTATTATTGTTATTGGTTGTGTGCCGTACAACTGATATTAATTCTGGTGATTGATGTTTTTGTTATGTTCCCCTTGCTTCAACTTTATTCCTTCTTTTTCCTTCTTGCCTTCTTCTTCTCTCCTCCTTCCATCCTCTGCCTCACCAAGACATGGATTTTCGATTTCTGGAAGCCAGTTTTTTGGCTTGGCTTTGACTTTATCTTCGAAATCTTCTAAAAGCTTCCACTTCGATGCTAGAGGCACAGAACCAGCTTCGGCTTCGAAGCCACGGACCTGGCTTTTGTTTATTCTTCTTTACACGGACACACTGACCATATTGTGACGTTACAGTTGACCTGCTTTGCTAGGAAAGCCCAGGTGCATGTACTTAATGCACAAAGGCAGAATATACCATAGAGAAAACTCAGATCAAATGTCAATGACCCGATATGAATAAATAATTATTTACTGAATATTACTGGACAAATGAAGGCTATAGATAGGATATAAATCGTGGTGAAGTTTACCTCCGAGATTATTATAAAATATTGGCCACTAGGAATAATGAACTGATGGTAGCAAAGGAGGCGGAGTCAAACCCCAAGGGATTCTTCCAATTGTATCAAACTAAAACACGAGAAACGATTGGCTCAATACTGTCAGCTAACTGATAACGATGGAGATATGAGCAATAATCTGAACAGATATTTTTCAACAGTTTTCACCACCGAGAACTTAAACATGATACCCGAGGTACCGACTCTATACAGAGATAGTAAAGAAAATAGATTATGCAAGATAGTAGTGACTAGTAACGAGTCAGGAATAAAGAAAAAAATAATAAACCCTAATACGTCGCCAGGTCCCGATGAGATATTTAACTTATTGTGCCCTCAGCAAATTTGTTTGACATGTCATTAAAAACGGGTGTAGTACCAGAATCCTGGAGGATAGAGAATGCGATACCAATTTCCAAGAAGGGAGATAGATCAATATCCTCTAATTGCCATCCAATCACTTTAACATCAATTGTAGGCAAATTGCTGGAAGCAATAATTTCAAATTCAATTCAAAATCACAAATTCTATTCAAAATCACCTGGAGAAGCACAAGTTGATCAACGATTCCCGACGTGGCTTCAGAAATGGGCGTTTGTGTCTGACAAATCTATTAACATTATTTTTATCTGTTTTCGAATCAGTAGATGACGGACACGATTATGATGTGTGTTACCTCGACTTTAGCAAAACCTTCGACAGAATCCCCTGCGAAAGACTAATACGAAAAGTAGAGACTCTTGGCATTGGAAGGGATATCCTAAAATGGATTAGAGCATGGTTAAAGGACAGCAATCAGTGAGTAAGCACTAACCGCACTAAATCCGATTGGGGTAAAGTCACTAGTTGAGTACCCCAAGGCTCAGTACTTACCATTACTATTCATTATATACATAAAATACATAGATATAGGTGTAGATAGCAACATAAGTAAATTTCCTGACGACACTAAAATAGGGCGTGTAAGTAAATCTGACGAGGACTCGGCAAAACTATAGGAAGACCTAAACAAAATTGTCGCATGGTCTGATAAATGGCTGACGAAATTTAATATGGACATATGTAAAGTACTGAGTCTTGGAGATGTAAACAAAGAATCCAGATATCAGATGAACAACGCTGTGATAGAGAAATCCTACTGTGAGAAAGATGTGTCTTTGCTCGAAACAAGGTTAACAAAGTACTTGGGTTCATACAAAGAAGTGTTAGTTACAAGACTAGCGAGGCTATCTTAAAACTATATCTTAGGATTGTGAGAACTCACTTGAATTATGCAGTTCGGTCTGGTCATCGTACTACAGACTGGATATAGAATCCCTAGACAGCATTCAGTGAAGGATGACAAGATTAATCCTGGGCATTAGGAACCTTAACTACAGAAACAGGTTAAAGCATCTTAATTTGCACTCCCCGAGAGACGTAGAGTGAGAGGTGATACTATAAAGGAGTATAAATGGAAGTCAAGGTTTAACAAAAGCGGTATTTCAAAAGTACTCAAACTTTCCAATCTGGAGCGAACTCGTAGCAATTGTTTTAAATTAGACAAATTTAGATTTAGGCGTACGATAGGTGAACACTGGTTTGGAAATAGAGTATTGAATGAGTGGAACAAGTTAGAACAAGTTAATGAACGTCATCATTAACTCGAACACGCTGGGTATCTCCAAATATAGATTGGACGGATGTATGAGTGATAGGGGTTGGGTGTAAATGGGGCTGCCTGGTTTGAGCCAATAGGCCCGTTGCAGTTTCCTCCAATCTTATGTTTTTATGTTTTTATGTTACAGCCTCAGTGACGTCGCAGCTCATACCTCCTCTTTGTGTTCTCATAATGACCTGACATGAACCTCGGACAAGCACCACCACTAAGGCTGACCGACAGCACCTTTGACAATCTTAAGATGTTTTGTTGCTTCTCTGTGATTGTTGACTGTAAATAACTAGGTTCATACGTCATCATATGCATGGGCTGTATGTTTTAGGTAATGATTAAAACCAATTAATGAATGGTGGTGAATATTGAATAATATAAAACAATGAATGAAAAATTAGTAAAGATAAATTGTTACCATAAGCAACTCTTTTTTAGTCTATAAAGAGATTCAAAACTTACCCCAAGATCAATCAGATTAAAGTAGTGACCTTATCTCAAAGCCTTGGCGCAATTTTAAATATCGTGTGTATCCCCATTACCATGTAAGGTAATTCATTATCATATATAAGTAATGGCGTTAAATTTTCGTGTAGCTTCGGTTTCGGCTTCATGACTTTCCAATAATTTCGGCTTCGAAGTCAGAAGCGTGGCTTCGGTTTCATGTCTGGCGTCTCCCCTTTCTTTTCTCAACCCTTCCTCCCTTCTTTACGTTTTCTCAGCTCTCTTGTTCCTTCTTTCCCTCTCTCCTTCCTTTTCTTCCACGCTCACTCCTATCCTCTCCCAAGGTGAAGAGTATTACCATTACTAGTAATGAGCTTTAGCCAGTCTAAGTCATTACCCAGGTTTACGACACACTCTCACTCTCTTTATCATTAATTTTATTTTATATATATTTTTCTTTTTCTTTGACAGATTATATTTTTTTGGTAATTATCCTTTTGAGAAATGTATATTTTTATTCTCACATTTGTTTTTATTTTTATTAATTAACTTTTTAATGTGTTTTTTTACTGTACAGTTATTGTTTTTATTAATAAGGCTTTTTTAATTTCTTTTCACTATTGTTTAAAGGCTTTATTAGTTCTCTTTTTGCTCATTTTCCACTGCGCAATTTTCAACTTGTATAAATTATTATCTTGTTTGTGCTTTTTTCCACTTTTTTTGCCCCATATCTTTTTTCGATATTCATTTTATATTCACGTTAAAACAAAGACGGTTAAATGGAGTCGATAATTAACATAGATAAGTTCAGGGCAGTGAGGATACAGCACACTCGATACTATACTTCCTTTATACACTGTGGCCGGTACTACATTCTTACCTGCACCACATCAGCTGAGGAGTTTGGTACCCATTCGCAGTTAGGTCAACTGGGGGTCGCTTCACTCTTTGAAATGTAGTTGTACTCTCTCTCTCTCTCTCTCTCTCTCTCTCTCTCTCTCTCTCTCTGTCTTCGAATTGTTTTTTTTCTTTTCCCCATCTCTGGGTTCAGCCCCTCTTATTATTTCCCTCTCTCTTCTTCAACCTTTCTTGCTCCTTTCTCTTTCTCGTTCTCTTCATTCTCTCTATTCTCTCTCCTCTCTTTTTCCTGGTTTCAGAAGTAATAAACACGATTCAGAAATTGAAACCGAAATTGAAAGTGCTTATTTAGCCAACAGTTGCAGAATGCCTTGGAATTATAAGCAAGAATTCTCTCTCTCTCTCTCTCTCTCTCTCTCTCTCTCTCTCTCTCTCTCTCTCTCTCTCTCTCTCTCTCTCCCACACACACACACACACACACACACACACACACACACACACATATAATGTATATATATATAGACATACACACACACACACATATATATATAGACATGCACACACACACACACACACACACACACACACACACACACACACACAAACTAGCTTCACTGTCTTCCAATACTGCCTAAGGATATTGCTCAAAATGTAATTACCTGGTCACGGGCTGACTGCCAAGAGTCACCAAACTGTGTGACCGTCGCTAGCAGGTGCTCACTGATGATGTATGAAAATGCAATGGCGAAACGAACTTTGCGATACAAATATTTATGCAATGCAATACCACTAACAGCGATGAAATAAAGAGCCTGAAATGCAATACAGAGCTCTGAAATGCAATATACAGTCGAGCACTATAATACAATACATTCCTAGTAAATGCAATGAAAGCTATGTATTGCATTTAAGAGCTCCTAAAGACATTAAAGAGCTCTTAAAATATGGCAGAGCTCTAAAATGCAATACCATAACAAAAAAAAATATAATACAGAAAAGTAGACTAGTTTACAGACGATAAATAATCATTTAGAAAGTCTCTCTCTCTCTCTCTCTCTCTCTCTCTCTCTCTCTCTCTCTCTCTCTCTCAGCTCCCATTCTCAACCCCCACTTCCTTTTCTCACATTTTACTCTTCCTTGTTCTTACCTTTCCCTTTTCTCTTATTGTCTTCCCAAATTCCTTTCCCTCCCTTCATCTTCTCTCCGCCTCCTCCCGTTTGATTATTCTTCTTACCCTCTTCCCCTTCCCATACCTCGTCCTGTTCTCCCACCTCTTGTCCCATCACCTCTCCCCCCACCTCTTCTCCCTTCATCTCTCCTCCCATCTCTCCTCCCAGCTCCTCTCCCCTCACCTATCCTCCCATTTCCTTTCCCTCACCTCTTCTCCCACCTCCTCTTCCTTTACCGTTCCCCTCCCACCTCCTCTCCCCTCACCTTTCCTTCCATCTCTTCTCTTTTCATCCCTCCTCCCACCTACTCTTCCCTCACCTCTACTCCTATCTCATTTCCCCTCACCTCTCCTCCCAATTCCTCTCCGCTCATCTTTCCTCTTACCCCCTCTTATTTCCCCTCACCTCCTCTCCTCCATCTCCTCAACCCCACCTCCTCTCCCCTCACCTTGCCTCCCTCACCTCTCACCCCACCTCCCCTCCCCATGTTTATTATCATATGGAGTGTCATTAAGTACGTTCCTGGTAATTGCCACTAATTGCCATTAAATCACCGACAGCTCACTAAAGATTGAGACTTGATTAGGGGAGGTCATTCGAGGTCAAATTGATGCGAGGATTAATTACCTGAGCGAGGTCACAAAAAAGCCAACGTGTCTCTTGGTGACTTGACGGGTGAGATTTCCACGAAAGGTAGTATATGTTCCGGGGAGAATATTGCCGTGTGTCAGGTGAAGAGAACCCAGGTGGACAGAACCCGGGTAGATAGAAGTCCTTGAGCAGAACCCAGGTGGACAGAACCTAGGTGGACGGAGCCCAGAGAGATAGAACCCAGATAGATAGACCCAGGTGAAGAGAATCCTGGTGGACAGAACCCAGTTAGACAGAAACCAGGTATATAGAACCCAGGTGAACCGAACCCAGGTGGACAAAACCCAAGTGGATACAGCACAGTTGAACAGAACCCAGCAGGACAGAACCCAGTAGGACAGAACCTAGGGAGATAGAACCCAGGTGGACAGAAACCAAGGAGATAGAACCCAGATGGACAAAAAACAGGTGGACAGAAGCTAAGTAGACGGAACCCAAATTTATAGAACTTAGATGGACAGAACCTAACTGGACAAAACAAGTGGACAGAACCAAGGTTGACGGAACCCAGGTAGATAGAATCCAGGTGAACAGAACCCAGGTTGATGGAACCCTGAGCGATAGAACCCAGGTGGACAAAACCCAGATAGATACAACCTAGGTAGATAGAACTCAGAGAGATAAAACCCAGATGGACAGAACCCAGGTTGATAGTTACCATGTGGACAGAACCCAGGTTGATAGTTACCATGTGGACAGAACCCAGGTAGATAGAACTCAGGTGAACAGAACCTAGGTAGATAAAACTCAGGAAGATAGAACTCAGGTGAACTGATTCCAGGAAAACAGAACCTATACAGATTATACCCAGGTAGGTAGAACCCAGGTGGACAGAACTTAGGGAGATAGAACCCAGGTTGAAAGAACCAAGGAAAATAGAACCCAGGCAGATAGAGCTCAGGTGAATAGAATGCAGGTAGATAGAACTGAGGTGAATAGAACCCAGGTAGCTAGAACATATGTAGATAGACCCCATGTGAACAGAATCCAGGCAGATAGAACCCATGTGCACAGAACTCAGGTAGATAGAATCCAGGTAGATAAAACTTAGGTGAACAGAACCCAAGTAGATAGAATCCAGGTGGACAGAACCCAAGTAGATAGAACCAAGGTGGACTGAACCTAGGTGGACGGAACTCAGGGAAGTAGAATCCAGGTATATAGAACCCAGGTGGACAGAACTTAGGGAAACAGAATTCAGGTAGATAGAACCCAGGTGGACAGAGCTTAGGGAAACAGAATTCAGGTAGATAGAACCCGGGAGGACAAAACTGGAGAACAGAACCCAGGTATGCAGTGCTACATATATCTATGTATTTACATGCCGGTAATATATTCAGATGTGTGCTGTATATTCATTTTGTACCAGTCACTGGTTGTTGCAAGAGCAGTTTTCTATAAACTAAGTCTAAACAAAAGGTGTATGTATTTTATTATAATTAGTTTATTTTTGCATTTAATGTGAATTATTTTAGTTATATGTAGTTCCTAATATTATGTAATCACAATAATATTATGTGTCTGTATATAGAAGTTTCGAGTTTATATTTCGGTTGAGAAATATGTACATTACTTTTGTGGTCCTTCTAGTTGTTACCAGCTGGTGTTACTTCGTAGTCCTTGATGCATGTTCACAAGGTATTTGTGTGGAGATGTCATCCTCAACTGTCAGCTGGAGGTAGCAAAGATTTGTCTACATGATTCTGGTCTGTTAACCAAAGCTGTTATTTCAGAACGTGAGTCTGATTAATGGGCCCAGGGGTTGAAGCACTGCTGGAAGATGAGGAATATTCAGTAGTGGCCGTGATAATAGAACCCATGTGGACAGAACCCACCCAGGAAACACAGCTCAGGTAGATAGAACCCAAATGAAGAGAACCCAGGTGGACAGAACCCAGGGGAACAAAACACAGGTTGATAGAACCCAGCAAGATAGAATTCAGGTGAACAGAACCCAGGTAGATAAAACCCAGGTGGACAGAGCCGAAGTAGGTGGAACTCGGATAGATAGAATCCAGGTGGACAGAACCCTGGTAGATAGAACTCACATGAACAGAACCCGAGTATATCCAACCCAGGCAGATAGAATTCGGATAAACAAAGCCCAGGAAGACAGAACCCAGGTAGATAGAACCCATATGGACAGGGTCCAGGTAAATAGAACCCAGGTGGACAGAACCCAGGTAGATAGAACCCAGGTAGATACAACTCAGGTAAACAGAACCCAGGTAGACAGAACCCAGGTAGATAGAATACAGGTAGACAGAACCCTGGTAGATAGAATACAGGTAGACAGAACCCAGGTAGATAAAACTCGGGTGAACAGAACCCAGATAGATAGACCCCAGGTGTACAGAACTCAGGTAAATAGAACACAGGTAGATAGAACCCCTGTGGACAGAACCCAGGTAGACAGAACCCAGGTAGATTGAAAAGAAGGTAGATAGAATACCATGTGAACAGAACCCAGGTAGATAGAACCCAGGTAGATTGAAAAAAGGTAGATAGAACTCAGGTGAACAGTACACGCGGTCGATAGAACTCAACTAAACAAAACCTAGGTAGATAGAACCCATGTGGACAGAACCCAGGTAGATAGAACACAGGTAGATCGAACAAAGGTAGATAGAACTCAGGTGAACAGTACACCCGGTCGATAGAACCCATGTGGACAGAACTCAGGAAGATAGAACCCAGGTAGACAGAACCGAGGTAGATAGAACACAGGTGGATAGAACACAGGTAGCTAGAACCCTTGTGGACAGAACCCAGGTAGACAGAACTCAGTAGACAGAACCCAGGTAGATAGAAACCAGGTGAAAAGAACCCAGGTAGAATGAACTTAGGTGAACAGAACTCAGGTAAATAGAGCTCAGGCGAATTGAGCCCAGGTAGATAGAACCCAAGTGGGTAGAACCTAGGTAGATAGCACCTAGCTAGGAAAAACCCATATAGATAGAACTCAGATGAACGGAACCCAGGTACATAGAACCAAGGTGGACAGAAGTCAGGTAGGTAGAACCCAGGTGAACAGAACCTACGTATATAGAATCCAGGTGAACAGAACCCAGATAGATAGAATTTATGTGAACAGAGCCCAAGTAGCTGGAACTCAGCTGAACAGAACTCAGGTACAACCCAACCAAAGTTAATCAAACCGAGGTAAAACTACCCTATGATCGTTCTTATATCTTAAGTTAGACTGGGTTGGATTGTTTTTAGTTTTATGAGAAATAAGAGGTTTGTTATCTCTGTTCTGAAAAACAAATATTTAACATTGTACAACATGCATTGAGGAGTCTACATACCGGAGCTGATTGTAAACATTGGCGCCAAGTCTCATGTACTCTCAAACTACAGGTCCTTAATTCTGCAAATTGGAATCTTTGCAGTGCCGGATTAACCATGAGGTACTTGAGGCACTAGCCTCAGGCCCCCCGACTATAAGGGGCCCCCAAATCCAAACGTTCTCGAAGTTGAAGCATATAAAACATGAACTTCGTTCAACGATGTCCTAGCAACGTCTCAATTTTCTATTAAGCTTAATCCGGCCCTGAACCTTTAAAGCTCCTACGTTACAATTTTATTACTTCAGATCAAACCAATATTCTCAATGGTCAGCTCTGAAACTCCCGCGTCGGTCTGTTAATACATCAGAATGAATTGTAACCTGATTGGTTAGTTTAATGCCCCAGTCATGCATTCTTATTTCGTCAGAATATATATGTCACCTGGTTGGTCACTTCTCACAAAAACAAACGTTAACAAACAGATCACACGAAGAGACAAACTACGAAAACTAAAATCGTTAAAGATCAGAAAAGCCGAGAATATTCTTTAGTGAGTCGAGAGAAGTGAAGGAGATCCCTGTCATGGACGACCCTGGCCATTAATTAGTGAAGCTCTAGCTCACAATATCACATCACAAATCATTCAATTAATCTTGTACAAGAAGCCTCAGTGAAGCCTCATGAGAAGAGTAAGTGAAGGGCGGGGGAGGGGTGAAGGTCAGAGGGAGAAACAAGTGGAATATTCAATAATAAATGTGTATGTATATTATGTATGCTGGATTATATATCATGTATGTATATTATGTATGTGCTCCATTTATGTATTATTTATTCAGCCTAGCTAGCAGCGTGTGGCAATGTTATTACCATATCCCACACGCTTAATTAATGTGCCTGGCGACGTATGGAAGCTGCTAATGTATCACTTGCCATACGTCGCCTATAGCAGTTGACCGGGAGCCTAGTCAAGAGAGAGTGCTGCTCTCCTTTGTGTACATACTCTTATCCAGTAAACCGAACCTACAAAACTATACAGGTGTTTGTGTTCTCTCCTGTATATAGAACTTATTATTCAGAACCTAACATGGCGCAGTGCGTAGTCTTACTGGATAATTACGAGTGATAGTGCAAAGTTTGTAGAAAGCCGGCTAGGGTCCCCTCCCGTCTTGGGTCAAGCCTTGGGTCAACTCCCGCGCCATCTCTCCTCGAAGAATTTCAGCAACTTTGAGCAGTGTCAGTGACAGTGATTTTCTGTGAAGTGTTTAGTGCATTGTGTGTTCGTGCCATTCATGTGTGACCTTGTTCTAAAGGATTCCCAAGGTATACGGCACGTTCTGGGCATTTGTAAGGAGTAAAGTTCAGTGCACCCGTCTCTGACCGCGTCCTGAGGGTAACTAGACTGACTGGGAGTCGCCGCGCCTCTCCCTCCACCCCCCCTCACAGCGCCGCCTCCACCCCCCCTCACAGCTGGGGCGAGACGCTTTGCCGGCCCAGGACACACACTCACTCGCACACGTACATATACTGTACTAACACTCGCTGACCGCGCGGCTTCCTTATATATATTTTATATATATAACCTACTTATCTGTGTATTTAATTAATTTTTTGTCTGAAATCTTGTTGATACGACGGGCTGACCGGTCAACACTGATTAAGACATAGTACACAGAGGAAGTAGTTATGTCTCACGCCTTACGTAGCCGTGGACCCAGCGTCTGGATGACCCAGGCGGGTGATAGCCCCGCAGAGATGGATGACCAGACCGGCCACGACGCTTCAGCCCCCACATCGCGCAGTCCCTCACCTCAATATTCAGCGTTGTCTCCAGAGATAATTGCTTTACTGAAGTTTATGAGAGATGAGAAACGCGAGGATGAAGCCCACAGACGTTTGGCGGATGAGCACAGAAGGCAAGCAGAGGCAGAACGAGACAACCAACGGAGATTGGAAGACAGTGAACGGTTTGAAGCCTTGATATCTCGCCTCACTGTTAACCAAGCCCCTGGCTCTAACACTGCCTCGGTACTGACTGGTTCAGATACCTCATCCATGCTTCCTTCACACCCCCCAGCCCCACCTAAAGCAGCAGCTCAAACGCCGCCCATCTTGAAGCCTGATGAGACTTTCCAGACTTTTCGTGAATGGCGGCGACGGTGGACTGACTACTCTACAATGGTGGATCTCCAGAGTTTGTCACAGCCTAAACAACTCATCCAGCTGCGCATGTGCCTGTCCTTGGAAATTCAGCGTGTCTTGGAACATACGTTGCAGGTACCCCCAACCTCTTTGCTGTCTGTAGAGGAGGTACTGGACGTTCTACAACGGCACATCAAAGGACAGCAGAATGAAGCTCTGCGCAGGAGGGAATTGTTTAGCTGCAGACAGATGGAGGGTGAGTCTTTTGATGCCTTTTACGTGCGTCTTAAGAGAGCCTCGGAAGAGGTAGATATATGTCCAGGCCACCACCAGCAGTGCGAGGAGACCCAGTTGAGGCAGGTGATCCTGATGGGTGTTAAGGACGAGGAACTTGTCCAACGCCTCACCTCCCTCGACTCTTCCTCTTCTCTTAAGGATGTGTTGACGATATGTCGCTCCTATGAGGCTGCCAGGTGTGCCACCTCTGCCATCCGTGCTCCCCCTACAGCTGTACGCGCTGTGTCCCGGTACAAGAAGGACAAGAAGTCCGTTCCTACGCCTTCGCCCACCACGTCCACGCCCGGTTTATTTTGCAACAACTGTGGTAAGCAGCACGGAACACAGGTGTGTCCAGCTGCTCAGTCTACCTGCAACAGTTGTGACCGTAAGGGCCACTGGTCACTCACAGTACGGTGCCCAGCCAAACGCGTCCAGTGCAATGTGTGTGGTCGTCTGGGCCACTATGACAAGTGTTGCCCTTCCAACATACCCAAGGGACCGCGTCGGCGGAAGCTTCAGCCCCCCTCCACCAGAGAGGGCCGCCCACAGTCTTCCAATCAGAGGTACGACGACTCCTGACAACGCTCGAGCCACATTAGGAATGTGTGCTCCCCCCCGCGTCCCAGGACCAAAGTCCCCCAGTACATCAGCGTCATCGTGACCTACGGCGGTGTGTCATCCCGTCTTCAGATGTTGCCCGACACCGGCGCTGATGCTACAGTCATCGGTCCCCAGCATTTGCAATGCTTGGGGCTCTCTCCAAGTGATCTAGGACCGCCCCCCAAGGATCTCCGCTTTATGGCAGATGGTTCACAGATGACCCCGGCCCTAGGTTCACTCTATGCACACGTCACCTTTGGCAACAGGTCGTGTCAAGCCTGGATTGATGTGCATAATGGCGTCCCGACTCCTTTGCTGTCCTACAGACATTGCCAAGAGTTGGCCATCATCCCCCAGGACTTCCCAACACCGATTCTCGAGGTAAAACACGCCAACAGGGTGCACGAAGGGAGCAGCAACTACCCTGCTGCCGCCCTGCCCCTACCTCTGGCCAGTGACACCTCTCCTTCGGTAGTTGTCCCTGCTGCTTCAAGTCTCCACGCCTTGGCTCGCCTCCACGACAGTCACTGTGGAGCCGAGGCCACCAAACGGCGTGCAAGACAGACTGTGTTCCGGCCTGGCATCGACCCCGACATCTCCAATGCTGTCCAGGTGTGTAAGCCCCGCCACGTATTACAACCCAGCCAGCAGCAGGAACCCTTTATGAGTGACGACAACCCCACCCGCCCCTTTGAGTCTGTGTCGGCCGACTTTTTCTGTGTGTCAGGAAAGTCCTTCCTCGTTATCGTCGACCGTCTCTCTGGTTGGCCGGTTGTCATCAAGTGCGGTAATGACACGACGTCTGCCGCCACCATCAGCAAGTTCCGCCACTACTTCCGTGACGTGGGCGTTCCTGTACGCCTGCGAACCGACGGAGGGCCTCAGTTCACAAGCCGGGACTTTGCTGCGTTCCTTGACCGATGGGGAGTCCGGCATGTGTTGTCATCGCCCCATTACCCGCAGTCCAACGGCCACGCTGAGGCTGCTGTCAAATCCCTGAAGCACCTCATCCTTAAGGTGGCCCCTTCTGGGAACATTGACTGCGAGGCCTTCGACAGGGGTCTTCTTGAACTCCGCAACACACCTAACTACACCGGACGCTCCCCTGCCCAGGTTTTGTATGGACGCCCCCTTCGTTCTTGTGTCCCTGCTCACCCTCAATCCTTCTCCAAGGAGTGGCAGGCCAAGACAGAGGATTGTGATCGCCGAGCCGCCGAACGTGTTCAGGACGTCGTCGCCCGCTACAATGACCACGCCCGTTCTCTCCCCAGGTTGAGTGTCGGCACCCAAGTCCGTGTTCAGGACCCGACCTCCCTACGTTGGGACAAAGTAGGCGTAGTCATGGGTCTCGGCAGGTCACGGGACTACCAGGTGCGGTTACCCAGTGGTCGTGTGTGGTGGAGGAACCGCCGTTTTCTCCGACCCGTAACAATGCCTTCTGCTGGCCCCGCCACCAGTGTTGAGTCCCATACCCTTCCCAGTGATGAAGTCCCTCGACGCTCAGAACGGATCCAAAAGAAAAGGTCCGCTCAAGACTTTGCTATGAGCGTATAGGGGGGAGGGAGGTGTATGTATATTATGTATGCTGGATTATATATCATGTATGTATATTATGTATGTGCTCCATTTATGTATTATTTATTCAGCCTAGCTAGCAGCGTGTGGCAATGTTATTACCATATCCCACACGCTTAATTAATGTGCCTGGCGACGTATGGAAGCTGCTAATGTATCACTTGCCATACGTCGCCTATAGCAGTTGACCGGGAGCCTAGTCAAGAGAGAGTGCTGCTCTCCTTTGTGTACATACTCTTATCCAGTAAACCGAACCTACAAAACTATACAGGTGTTTGTGTTCTCTCCTGTATATAGAACTTATTATTCAGAACCTAACAAAATGTATTTTAAACTCTGCAAGGGATAAAATTATGAGTGATGGCGTCTGTATTTGATATATTTACCCTTGAACTAACCTTACCTAACCTAAACTAACTTCCAGGAAACGTTAGGGTGATTAAACCTCAGGTGAAATAAACTGGAGTGTCTTACTGTATCTTCAGGTAATTCTCTCATCATATGTAGTCGTAAAGGAGCACAGTGACCGAATGGCAACCCCAGTCTACCCAACTGTAAATGGGTACCTAACCTAACCTAACCTAACCTAGCCTAACCGAACTTAACCTAACTTAACCTAACCTAACCTCTTTTCTCCCTACGGTCATTAGTTTTTAGTTGACGCATACGGAATTAAATGACTTATATTCAGACTTATAGAACGGATGACTGTACTTTTTTAATTGTGTGTCTTAGTTCTTTAAAATTTCCTCGAAATAGTTTACTGTATCTGAAGAAAAAATATCTAATCCAACTTATGTTTATAATTGATTAATTTGATAAATTATATGAGAATAATGAGTTTGTTTATCTTGTCTCTCTTTGTATGTGTGAATGGATAAGAGAGAGAGAGAGAGAGAGAGAGAGAGAGAGAGAGAGAGAGCGCATAAACGACGAAGGTATCACATTAACAAGTACAAAAAATCCGCACTCAGAAGTGTGAATTCGAAGCATTCGATAGTGAGCGGGAGGGAGGGCGAGGGTTGTGTCGAAGTATTTGTCTTTCTGTTGGGAGGAGACGGAGTACTAGTATAGGGGATTTATTTGTTTTGGTCGACACTAAATATTCGTGATTATAGCCAACCCAGCCCAACCGTATTATTGATGCCCTCCGCTCACCCCTACAGATGTCACCAGTCCTCGATTTCCAGGATCACCAATCTAACTAACCAGCCCAGCCCAACCTAACCCAACTCACCAACCCAGCCTAACCTGATCCTTGTCCGCGATTCTTGGTGCCCTCCGCTCATCCCTTTGGATGTCACCAGTCACTGTTTTCCAGGATCACCAACCCAACTCACCAACCAAGGCCAACCTATCTCACCTACCCAGGCCAACCTACTGTAACTCACCAACCCAGCACACCCTAACTCACAAACCCAGCCCAACCCAACTCACCAACCCAGAACAACCTAACTCACCAACCCAGCCTAACCTAACTCACCAGACCAGCCCAACCTAGCTCACCAACCTTGACGTCTTCTCAGAGTTGGTGAGGTCAAGGATGAGTCCAGCAGGGTGATGGTTGTGAGACCCGAGGGTGAAACAGACTTCTGTATTCAGGAAACACAACCGCTGGACCAACCTTGAATTCATCACATCCGAGAGAACAGAGGATACCAGTCGTGTCTGGCCAACAGATGGCGACACTGTAGAAAAATTTGGATCTTGTATAATTTACATATTTTTAAGGTCTGTTGTTTAGGGGTCTATAGATATATACCTGGAAAGATTAATAGATAATGAGATGTTTGGGCAGGTGATAGACAGAGATAAATAATAAAAAAGGGTAGAGTAGGGTAGGGCAGGGTAGGGTAGGGTAGGGTAAGGTCGGGTAGGGTAGGGTAGGGTAGGGTAGGGCAGGGTAGGGTAGGGTAGGGTAGGGTAGGGTAGGTGATAATAAATAAAACGCTTACATACAATAAGGTCACACACCTTCATCATCTCCGAGTCTCCCAGGTGTCATGTATGGTGAGGGAGTTATAGAAATAATTAAGACAGAATTATTTTCAATATACTACTCGATTTTTCGAACATTTAGATCTGGTCTGGAATATATAGACAGGTATGTAGCTAAATGTAAAACAACCACTAAATGAATGTCACCAGCTACCCCGACACCCCTAGTCCAGTGTTTGGGGTTCAGACCTCAGGAGAGCAAGGATTGGTAACATTAAGTGGTAAACGCAGGAGTGGAGCCAACTGTACCTAAAACATTAATGTCTTACTGTAACTCGGAAGGAAAAGTTTCAGACGTGGGAGGAGGTGTTGTACTTTATGCGTACCATTGGGCAGTGTGTTGGGACCTACAGTGTTATTATGGTGTCTCACGTTGTATATCTTAACCTGTAAGTAAATATATCTTAGAACACATCTGTAAATAGTTAATAGAAAAACAATATATAATAAATATATAGTTGAAGAAATTTAGAGAGAGACAGGACACGTGTTTGTTTTATGGTATCTGTTATCCGAAGCTATTCTTATAGTTATCATTGGTAAGGGTGACTCATCATGGGTAGGATGGGCAGGAACAACCCAAATAAGACGTCATAACAGCACTGACCAATCAGGAAGAGGATCATTCCCGATGTTGAATCACCTTCACTATCATTCATGACTGTGTGTGTGTGTGAGTGTTTAAAGGCATGTAATGGAACGTTAGTAGAATTCTTTGGGGTGACCTGTGTGCAAATAACTCAAATAAATGTATATACAATAATGGCACCACTACTACTACTACTGCTACTACTACTACTACTACTACTAATAATAATAACAATAATAATAATAATAATAATAATAATAATAATAATAATAATAATAATAATAATAATAATAATAATAATAATAATAATAATAATAATAATAATAATAATAATAATAATAATAATAATAATAACAATAATAATAATAAATTATATAAGTAATAATAATAATAATTAAAAATGCAAATACAATCCAACAAATACAATACAGAGTTGAAAGCGACGTAATATAACATATCAATCTATCCAGACTGCAAACATACCTAAAATAGACGAAAACAATACAAAACAAAAACAAATGACAAACAAACATGAAATAAAAGTGAATGAAAACGTCGGTCATATAATAAGGAAGAAAATATTACCAGCTCAGGTGAGTCACAAAACTCTGGGAATTAGATTGGAGGGTGGAGGGTGACGTCACGGGCAGGCCACTACCTGTCAGAATGAGGTCATGTGTTTATCCTAGTGAATCAATGATCTCTCTCCCCCGTGATTCACCTGGTAAGGGAGGTAGAGGGGAGGATGGGGAGGCGGGAGGAGGGAGATAGTTATCGGGGAGGGGAAGGCAAGGGAGACTTACAGTAGAGAGGACAAGGGGGGTTTGAGGGAAGAAGGGGGGCAGGGGGGAGGGGAAAGGGAGGGTGAAAGTAAAAAGGAAAGAAAAGAGAAAAAAGGAGAGGAGAGGTATAAAAGGAAGGGAGGAGAGAGAGAGAGACAGAGAGAGAGAGAGAGAGAGAGAGAAGGGAAGGAGGAGGTGAAAAGGAATAGGGGGAAAGGAAGAGGGAGAGAGGTAATACAGAGGGAGGAAGAAGAAGAGGAATAGGAAGAGGAAAAGGAAGAGGAAATAATTGAGAGAGCCGTAGGAAGTAAAGAGAGGGAGGAGGAACACAAGGTAAGTATAATTACAGTAGGTGAGTGAGCCATACAGTAATGGGTTAATACTAGGGCCAATTAACTAAGTAGTTAATTATAGGATCTTAACACCTTGAGTACCGTGACTTAAACTCATGAGTACAATGAAGTAACTTTTTTAATACTATGACTTAACCTCTTGAGTACTATGACTTAACCTCTTGAGTATTATGACTTAACCTCTTGAGTACTATGACTTAACCTCTTGAGTACTATGACTTAACCTCTTGAGTATTATGACTTAACCTCTTGAGTACTATGACTTAACCTCTTGAGTACTATGACTTAACCTCTTGAGTATTATGACTTAGCCTTTTCAGTACTATGACTTAACCTCTTGAGTATTATGACTTAACCTCTTGAGTATTATGACTTAACCTCTTGAGTATTATGACTTAGCCTCTTGAGTATTATGACTTAACCTCTTGAGTATTATGACTTAGCCTTTTCAGTATTATGACTTAGCCTTTTCAGTATTATGACTTAGCCTCTTGAGTATTATGACTTAACCTCTTGAGTATTATGACTTAACCTCTTGAGTATTATGACTTAACCTCTTGAGTATTATGACTTAACCTCTTGAGTACTATGACTTAACCTCTTGAGTATTATGACTTAACCTCTTGAGTATTATGACTTAGCCTTTTCAGTATTATGACTTAGCCTTTTCAGTATTATGACTTAGCCTCTTGAGTATTATGACTTAACCTCTTGAGTATTATGACTTAACCTCTTGAGTATTATGACTTAACCTCTTGAGTATTATGACTTAGCCTTTTCAGTACTATGACTTAACTGGATGAGTCCAATAACTTTATTCCCTTGAGTACAGTGTCACTGTACTCGTCATCATACTTTATAGTTAAGTCATCTATCTATCTATCTATCTATGTATCAATCTATGTATCTATCTATCTATCTATCTATCTATCTATCTTTCCTTATATCGATTTCATTGTTTACATCACTCTCACCTCTTAATCACCTCATATGACAATAGTTGATTCGAATACTTAACAAGAAAAACACGACTCCTTTCGCCTTCCTAAACCGGATCAATGTGACTATCGCGTCTATGACAGGCGACTCCTGGCCGCTTCCGAGAACCATTCACATCAAGTCAGTTCCACGTCTGGTTACGAGCTGGTCATCCGGGACTTTACCTTTTTTGTGCTCGCGCGCGCGCGTGTGTGTGTGTACTGTATGAAGAGGGGAGGATCGGAGAAGATGGGGGAGGACAAGGAAGGATCGGAGAGGATAGAGGACGGTCAGAGAGGGTAGAGGAGAATAGGGGAGGGTTGGAGAGAGTGGGGGAGGATAAGGGAGGATCGGAGTAGATTAGGAGGATAGGAGAGGGTCAGAGAGTATGGGGGGGGGATAGGGGAAGGTGGGAGAGAGTAGGGGATGTTAAGAGAGGTTAGGAGAGGTTAGAGGAGGATAGGAGAGGTTAGGAGAGCGTAGAGTAGAGTTTTTGTTGGGGAGGAGAATATGTATAGAAGAAGGATGGGGAGAAGATAAAGGGAATATCTGTTTTGGGGGAGATTGGGGCGTTTATATGTGAGATAGGGAGAATGAAGGCGGGGAGGGAGAGTAGTGTGTGGGGAAAATGAAGTGTGCGTGGGAAGAGTAAGAAGCTATGTAAGGGGAAAGTGGAGTGTGTGTGTGTGTGTGTAGAGGAGTGGTTCAGCCGTCTATGAAGTCAAGGTCAAAGGTACATAAGACAAAGTGTAAACACTAACAACAAATAAAAGGTATTATTGAACGCTGTGAACACTGTTTAACGAAAAGGCTCTAAGAAAGATGGCTGAGACGATAAAATCAACAATATAACGAGTGAAATCAACGCATTGTCAACAGGATTCACGACAGGTACACGAAGACAGTCACGTAATCTAAAAATTGAGGAATTAAACGCTAACATAAGCCCCGATATACTCCTACGTGTGACGTAAACATCAAAGTAAATGAATAGCAAAGAGGTTAATAGTTTCTTCTCTGGATCAATCGGCTTAAATAAAATGTGTCGTGGTACTGCCAGTGTAAACGACATAAACACGCAAGACAGATTTTAATATTAGTGTTATCAACGTAAACATTCAGAACAGCTTCACAATGATAGTGTGAGCGACGTAAACACTTTGATCAGTGCTAAAGAAACAAATCACTCAGACCAACATGTTATTGCTAATGTAAACGGCGTAAACACAAGAGCGTAAGACTAGTATGGTCTTGGTCAGAGGCTCGGGGTGCTTGAAGCGTCGACCAAACTTCATCTCAAGGCGCGTACCCAGTGACCATGGCAACGCCTGGACGAGCATAAAGGGGAGAAGGAAAAGGGTCTAGAGACAGAGGAGGGAGAAGAGAATAGGAGAGGAGGAGAAGGTAGGTCAGAGGGTTTTGGTGGGTAGGAGGGATGAAGGGAGGGTAAGGGAAGTTATGAGAGGTTAACAATTGGTAAGGAAGGATAAGAGAGGATAAGAATTAATAAAGGTGGAGAAAGGAGAGAAAGGGATAATAAAGGAGTGTAAGTGGGTAAGGGAAGGTAGGGGATGGTAAGAGAGATAAAGGGAGGGAAAGGGCAAGTAAGGGAGGTAAAGGAGGATAAGGAAGGGTAAGGCAGAGTAAAGGAGGTTAAGAGAGGTTAAGGGAGGGAAAGTGAAGGTAAGGGAGGTTATGGAAGGGTGCCAAGTCACCCATCCGTACCATTACACTATAATTTTCATGACCTCACCACCACGAGGAAACTGCTATGTGTGTGTGTGTGTATGTGTGTCTGACTCATACACCCACACAACTACAGGACTCATGCACGTGTATTCTGACTCATACACTCTACACACCTAGACAGGAAACATACACCCAAGGTACACTTACGGAAATACACCTTATTACTGCACTTCAGGTGTCCAAAATGTTGAGGTGTATAAACAAACGGACACCTATATTACCCTGATACACTTTGGTATAAAATAACTCCGTATATTTTATTGAGATATTGTAGTGTATTGACGTAATGTATTTAAGGTGCATATGGATGTATTGATGTATTATAAAATTAATGATTTATTTATCGGTCTATATTTTGGTGCTTAAGTTTTTAGGTCTTTACTGTTTGGTCTTACTGTTGATGCTCCTGTTGTTGTTTACGGCTGGTCTTAATGTTGATACTCCTGTTGTTGTTTACGGCTGGACTTAATGTTGATACTCCTGTTGTTGTTTGCGGCTGGTCTTAATGTTGATACTCCTGTTGTTGTTTACGGCTGGTCTTACTGTTGATACTCCTGTTGTTGTTTACGGCTGGTCTTAATGTTGATACTCCTGTTGTTGTTTACGGCTGATCTTACTGTTGATACTCATGTTATTGTTTACGGCTGGTCTTACTGTTGATACTCCTGTTGTTGTTTACGGCTGGTCTTACTGTTGATACTCCTGTTGTTGTTTACGGCTGGTCTTACTGTTGATACTCATGTTATTGTTTACGGCTGGTCTTACTGTTGATACTCCTGTTGTTGTTTACGGCTGGTCTTACTGTTGATACTCCTGTTGTTGTTTATGGCTGGTCTTACTGTTGATACTCCTGTTGTTGTTTACGGCTGGTCTTACTGTTGATACTCCTGCTGTTGTTTACGGCTGATCTTACTGTTGATACTCATGTTATTGTTTACGGCTGGTCTTACTGTTGATACTCCTGTTGTTGTTTACGGCTGGTCTTACTGTTGATACTCCTGTTGTTGTTTACGGCTGGTCTTACTGTTGATACTCCTGTTGTTGTTTACGGCTGGTCTTACTGTTGATACTCCTGCTGTTGTTTACGGCTGATCTTACTGTTGATACTCATGTTATTGTTTACGGCTGGTCTTACTGTTGATACTCCTGTTGTTGTTTACGGCTGGTCTTACTGTTGATACTCCTGTTGTTGTTTACGGCTGGTCTTACTGTTGATACTCCTGTTGTTGTTTACGGCTCGTCTTACTGTTGATACTCCTGTTGTTGTTTACGGCTGGTCTTACTGTTGATACTCCTGTTGTTGTTTACGGCTGGTCTTATTGTTTGATATCACCTCTCGGTCAAGTTCTCATTTTGGTGTTACGTCTGTGGGTCTAATAGCCAGACTACTAGCCAGCCTGGCCGGCCGGTCTTCCAAGTCTCTCTCTCTCTCTCTCTCTCTCTCTCTCTCTCTCTAGCTAGCTAAGGGAGGAATTGACATTAAATCGTAAAGAGAATTTCACCTAAGGCATCCTCCCCCCCCTCATCCCACAACCTTCACCCCCCCCCCCCCCCACACCTACTCATCACCATGGCAACATCCGACGCTACTGAGGTCATCACCCAGAATCTCTTCCTCTCTCTTACCAACATGGCCGCAGGCAGGAAAGAAATTATATGTTAGGATTTTTTATCCAATTTCCTTTTGTTATAACTGTTTATGAAAGACGACCAAGGAGAGGTTTTGTGGTTAAGATGTCCATGAAAAGGCTGATGGGTTTATCATATATAAATTTTTGGGGCAATTGTACGCCAGTGTCTTGTTTTTGTTTAATAGAAAGGCAGATGTGTGTGTGGTGTGTGTGTGTGTGTGTGGTGTGTGTGTGGTGTGTGTGTGTGTCTGTGTGTGTCTGTGTGTGTGTGTCTAATAAAGCTTCATATAAAATGTACAGTTTACCACTTCATTAGAGCACGATATATTTAGTACTATTTCTTGTTTAAAAAAAAAATATGGAATCTTAACCACAAACCCTCTCCTTGGTCGTCTTTCATAAACAGTTACAACAAGAGGAAATTGGATGAAAAATCCTAACATATAATTTCTTTCCTGCCTGCGGCCATGTTGGTAAGAGAGAGAAAGAGATTCTGGGTGATGACCTCAGTAGCGTCGGATGTTGCCATGGTGATGAGTAGGTATGGGGGGGTGAAGGTTGTGGGATGAGGGGGGGGGAGGATGCCTTAGGTGAAATTCTCTTTACGATTTAATGTCAATTCCACCCTTAGCTAGCTAGAGAGAGAGAGAGAGAGAGAAAGAGAGAGAGAGAGAGAGAGAGAGAGAGAGAGAGAGAGAGAGAGAGAGAGAGAGAGAGAGAGAGAGAGAGAGAGAGAGATGCAAATACGGCACATAAATTTAGAACATAAGAACATAAGAAAATAACGAGTCTGCAATAGGCCGGTTGGCCTGTGCATGGCAGCACCTGTCGAGAGTTACTACCACTCTCTATCATCCATGAATCTATCTAGCCTCCTTTTGAAACTTTCCAGAGTTCCCGCACTTACTACAAAGTTGCTAAGCTTGTTCCACTCGTCAACCACCCTATTTGTGAACCGGTTTCTTCCTATCTCCCTCCTAAACCTAAGCTTGTCCAACTTGAATCCGTTGCTCCGAGTCCTATCCTGCTCGGATATTAAAAGAACTTTATCTATATCCCCTTTATTGATTCCTTTCACCCACTTAAATGCTTCTATCATATCTCCCCGCACTCTTCGTCTTTCTAGGGAATGCAAGTTAAGTTTCTTTAACCTATCCTGATATGGAAGGTTTCTAAGTCCCGGAATCATTTTTGTCATTCTTCGCTGCACCGACTGTAGTGAATTTATATCCATTCTATAATAGGGGCACCAGAACTGCACCACATAATCGAGGTGCGGCCTGACTAGCGCAAGATATAGTTGCAATAAGACCTCTGCTCTCTTGTTACTTACACTTCTAGATATAAAACCCAATACTCTGTTTGCCTTATTTCGAACATTAACGCACTGTTTTCTAGGCCGTAGGTCCGGGCTTCCAAGTACCCCTAGGTCTCTTTCACAAGTCGACTTCTCTAGGTTGATGTTGTTAAGGCTGTATACATTATAAGTATTTGTTCTTCCAATATTAAGTATGCTGCACTTGCTGGTGTTGAATTTCATTTGCCGTTTTTCAGATCACCCCTGCAGTTTATTTAGATCCTCCTGTAATGCATTTGCATCCTGCCCTGAATTTATTTGCCGCCCTATTTTGGTGTCATCCGCAAACTTGCTTATGTCACTGCTGATCCCAGTATCTAGATCGTTTATGTAGATTATGAACAAGAGTGGGCCTAGTACTGACCCCTGGGGAACCCCACTGGTTACACGGCCCCACTCAGATTTAACACCATCTACGCTGACCCTCTGCGTTCTATCGGTGAGCCATGATTTTATCCAATTTAAAACTTTCCCCTCGATACCATGAGCCTTAATTTTTCTCAGAAGCCTCTGATGCGTTACTCTGTCAAATGCTTTGCTAAAGTCTAAGTAAATAACATCGTAATTTTCGTCATTATCTACTACCTCGAAGACTTTCCTAAAAAACGTTAGCAGATTTGTTAGACAAGATTTTCCCTTTGTAAACCCATGTTGAGAGTCGTAGATTAATGTGCTTTTCTCTAGATGAGATCAGATGCTATCTGCTATAATTGATTCAAGAAATTTCCCCTCTACTGACGTCAAACTAATCGGCCGGTAATTTGACACTGATGCTCTGTCTCCCTTTTTGAATATGGGTACTACATTTGCCTGTTTCCACAACTCTGGCACAACTCCAGTGTCTAATGATTTTGTAAATAAGTTTACGAGGGGTCCGCTAATCTGTTCCCTACACTCTTTCAATACTCGAGGGAAAATTTCATCCGGCCCTGGGGATTTTGTTTTCTTTAGTTTATTTATCTTCTTAAGAACATCCTCTTTTCTGATAGTGATATTCTTTAATTTCTCTTCTTCCTTTCCCTTAAATATCAGTTCCACCGCTGGAATTTCATCTCAAATTTCTTCTGTGAAAACTGATAAGTAGCTGTTCAATGCTTTGCTTATTTCTACACTGCCATTTGTCACTTCTCCCCTCCCTGACTTTAAAGGCCCAACTTTGTCCTTGACCTTTGTCCTATATACCTGGAAAAATCCCTTGGGATTCGCCTTGGATTCTCTTGCTATTTTGATTTCATAGTCTCTCTTTGCTTTCCTTACATTTTTCTTAACATTCCTAGATAGTTCATTATACCAATTTCTGAGCTGCTCCTCCCCTCCCTTTAATTTCTTATATATTCCTTTCTTTATTCCTATGTCATGTTTAAGTTTTTTGGTCATCCACCTTGGCTCATTCTTATTTGACCTAATTTTTCTGTATGGTATATTTTGTGCTTGTGCTTTATGTAGTATACTAGTGAATATATTACAGTCATTCTCAATTGTTGTGTCATCTATGACCTCACCACTTCCTACTGGGAACTGACGTGACTGTTCCCAGGTGACCTCACCTAGGTACCTTCTTAACCCCTGATAATCCGCCAACAGAAAGTTTGGGACCCTGACCATATTGTTATTGTTTTTCGTTTCCCAATTTAGGGTGAACCTGATTTCTCTGTGATCACTGTTATAGCTTATGACTAAATGCTAAGTACGGTTCTTATTTTACACCACAAAAGGTCTCTCTCTCTCTCTCTCTCTCTCTCTCTCTCTCTCTCTCTCTCTCTCTCTCTCTCTCTCTCTCTCTCTCGTCGTTCTTCTTTTATGATAAACATTACATTTTCCTACACACGTGTTCGATGTTATAAACACACACACACACACACGACGAGCGGATATGGACAATAAAAGGGCAAACTCTCAGAACCTGTCCTGTCAACCACCCAACCACCACCCACACCTGCTATATCTAACCACCACCCACACCTGCTATATCTAACCACCACCCACACCTGCTATATCTAACCACCACCCACACCTCCTACATCTAACCACCACCCACACCTGCTATATCTAACCACCACCCACACCTGCTATATCTAACCACCACCCACACCTGCTATATCTAACCACCACCCACACCTGCTATATCTAACCACCACCCACACTTGCTATATCTAACCACCACCCACACCTGCTATAACTAACCACCACGCACACTTGCTATATCTAACCACCACCCACACCTGCTATAACTAACCACCACGCACACCTGCTATATCTAACCACCACACACACCGGCTATATCTAACCACCATCCACACCTGCTATATCTAACCACCACCCACACCTGCTATATCTAACCACCACCCACACCTGCTATATCTAACCACCACCCACACCTGCTATATCTAACCACCACCCACACCTGCTATATCTAACCACCACACACACTTGCTATATCTAACCACCACCCACACCTGCTATATCTAACCACCATCCACACCTGCTATATCTAACCACCACCCACACCTGCTATATCTAACCACCACCCCACACCTGCTATATCTAACCACCACGCACACCTGCTATATCTAACCACCATCCACACCTGCTATATCGAACCACCATCCACACCTGCTTTATCAAACCACCACCCACACCGGCTATATCTAACCACCATCCACACCTGCTATATCGAACCACCACCCACACCTGCTGCATCTAACCATCACCCACACCTGCTATATCAAACCACCACCCACAACCTGCTGCATCTAACCGCCACCCACACCTGCTATATCTAACCACCATCCACACCTGCTATATCAAACCACCACCCACACCTGCTATATCTAACCGCCACCCACACCTGCTATATCTAACCACCACCCACACCTGCTATATCAAACCACCACCCACACCTGCTATATCTAACCACCACCCACACTTGGTGTACCTAACCACGACTCTTACTTTAAATAACCTAGTATCCAATAAAGACCCAGAACGGAGATCTCCCATTGGTCAAAATCGTACTATCAAATTGGACATGAAATTTCATTGTCTCAAGTTTAGTTAGATTAGGTTACGTTAATTAAGAATTAGTTTCTTTTAGGTCAGGTTAGATAAGGTTAGGTTATGTTAATTAATATTTAGTTTGTCAGGTTAAGTTATGCATAGGTTCATTAAGGTAATATTAAATTAAGTTACGTTAAGTTAAGTTAAACTTAGATTAGGTTAGTTGAAGTTCGTTTCGGTTAGGTTAGGTTAGGTTAGGTTATCTTAGGTTGCGTTAGGTTAGGTTGAAGTTATAAATTTATTGGATATGTTAAAAATCTTACCCCAAACCCTCATAACTCAGTGTCTGAGCCAATGTTCAAGTACTGAGGGTTCGAAACTGTCAGATTCGAACCCTGTGTTGAGATCGTTCTGTGAACCCTCTTCATCGTTCACACACTCCTTAAAAAATTTCCATGGAAATGCTGGAGAAAAGAAAACGTATCTTCTTACGATCACAGCTTAGGTGTACTCTGATATCATTTTCTCGTATGAATAGTTAGCCTTAAGTACTTGTTTTTGAATACAGGTAAAGTGAGATAATTTGAGAATTCGCTTTTTAGTGAGTATTGGTACACAATTTTGAGTGAGAAATTTTAAAATTTCTTTCGACTTTTTCTATATTTTCTTCAATTGTGTGTTAAAAAGTTTCAAGATTTTTTGGTATATTAGCATACGATCATTTGAGCATTCTATTTATTAGAACACGATAATTTTTGTCATAAAACTCCAATGTTCTACAATTTATTTCTATTTTTTCCAAAAAATTCTCAGTTGAACAATGAGTTATGTCTCAGAATTGTTATAGATGATACTTACTCACGATCCTTTGATAATTCGCATCTTGGGGCACGATTATATCTCAGAAAACTCAACTTTGTCTCAAATGTATTACCATGACTCCCAGACGCCTGGGCTGGACTCGGAGCCACTCACCACCACCATCTTCTGAACACTTGGAAAAATAAGTCACTTGAATAAATCTTTCGTCTGAGAGAACATGACTCCCTTGAGGTTGAGGAGCGATGTGATGTACATAATTTTAAGGGATTTTAAAGGAGAAAAGGGTTCTATACTTAATTTGGGAGATTTTAGGTTTAGGTGATTTTAGGGTAAGGGTAGGATAAGAGGCGTCATACTTACGTTAAGGAGGATATAGTATCAGATAAGGAATTTTATACTTACGTTAACCACCAGAAATACTTCAGGTTGTATCTCTAAAGATATGTATAATTACGTTACATCTAGCACAGTGTACAACAATACTTTCACTCACAATTTTCCTCCTGGCTTTCCCAGTTTTAGTTAAGCGTTAACAAGACAGCTAAGTTTTAAGTCGAGAGTCATCCTATTTATGTCACTCAGCTGCAGCTGCATCCCAGCGTTGCCATGGTGATGGTGAGGTCAGTACCTCACAGCTGGATTACCAAACGACAACGACCTTAAAAGTACTCTTATACTTTTTTGTGTTTATTTATAATTTTGTGATTTTTCAGAACTGAACACTTGAGAAATAAATTAGATTTTATTCTGTTTATAACGAAAGTTATACTTGGGATATTTAGCTACGAGAACAGATCCAGGATGATGTTACCCATCCTTCCACTATTACATCTTAGTGTTTATCAATAGTCACGTATTCTGCTAAAATGTACACAACTTGGTAGCACAAGTGGCATATGACTAAATATACGTAATGTGAGGGGTTAGACAACACTTTACGTCACTAAAGTTACCTGCAATATATCTAATTAAAAGCTCTAAATTAGTTCCTCGGTGCAATGAATAGGGTATTCAGTTTTGGACTCTTCCATTCTATTCGTAGACCGAACATTCCTTTCTCTTGGAAATCCTGTTATGCTATGTGGGACACTTTAGACTGTCTCCAATGATATAATCAAGCGAGTGACGTCACGAGATGTTAATTATAGATGCGTGTAATAGTTAAGACACACTCGAAAGGTGAATCCCACAGGTACTATGATAAAATTTGTGTTTTTATCGTAAGTAAATTATTAAAGCAGGCTGGCAGGCTCACGCGTCCTCCTCCACAGACAGTTCCCGGTCCTGTGCTTCCTCTCATTTCTCGCATGTCCATTTCAATGACGTCTTTCTAATATAGTCTTTGTTTTCCTTCATTTATCCTTCTTCATAGTTGTCGGTTCTGTGTTTCAGATAGTTATTTCTGTCTCTCTCTCATGTCGCATTTAACCCGTCCTCTCTCACTCTCTCTCTCTCTCTCTCTCTCTCATGTCACCGTTAACCACTTTTTCTCTTATTATTCTTGTCTCAACTCATGCTCTCTTCTCTTATTCTTTGTATTTCTCCTTCTCTCCTATGACATTACCACAACTCCCCTGAATCTCCTGCTACCCAGATGACAGGCATGTGCGTGTGTGTGTGTGTGTGTAGTCTTATGGCGACCTGTGGTGTAATGGTCAGCATGCTCGCCTCGCAAGCGAGCAAACCCGGGTTCGATCCCCGGGCAGGGTGAAACTATGGGCAAGTTTCTTTAAGCCATTTGCCTCTGTTTACCTAGCAGTAATCGGCAACCTGGGTGTTAATCATATTGCAGATCGTGTTACGGGGTAATGGTTAGCCGTGCAGTTGGCGAGTTGTCCGGTCTTCTCGGACTATTCCTTGACACTGGGTCATGCAACTCTTAACTCAGGGTGTGGTTGTTGTTTTGGCGACAGCTTCTACACCTTAAACAAATTCACGGCTAGGTGGCCCTTGTGGGCCGAACATCCTTGTTACACGAGGAGCAACCATTATTATTTTTATATGTACTGTATGTTATTGATGGTCTCTCTACTTATAATCACACAATAAATATATGCCGATGAAATATTTGTAACTGTAATTATTATGTTATTGTTATCAAAATAAATTAGTTATTTTTTTTATCTCAGTCGGTCACACTTACTACCCTGACGTGCAGAGAAAGTTATAAAGTAGGGTAATTTGGGGTGAAATTCCCTGAGATATTTTGAGGAACATATTGCATCGTTACAAGAACCCAGATAGACGTTATTCAGATGGTGTGAGCGACTTGTTACATGACTGATGGCATGAGGAGAATGGAGTTATCCTCTGTGTACCTGGTCATTGGTAATATAGTTTAAAAATTCTATTCCTTCACTCGTATTGTAATATTATATCGGACCACCATAATATTAACTTAAGAAAATTAGTAGTGTGCGTGTGTGCGTGTGCGTGCGTGTGTGTGTGTGTGTGTGTGTGTGTGTGTGTGTGTGTGTGTGTGTGTGAAGGAAAGCATACAAAAAATACTTCTATTCTGACCTCTAGTGCTGGGCTCATTACTATGTTTCTATATTCTTGTTTTAAATACAGGAAACATGTTATTACAATTCCTTTGATAATTAATTCATCATTTTTGGTGAGAGGTTTCGAATAGGTTTAAGGGTTCATATCAGTTATTTATGGAGGCAATGGTGTTTTAGGAACATGTGTGTGTGAGTGTGTGTGTGTGTGTGTGTGTGTGTGTGTATAATATGCTTATGTATGCGTGAGTGTATGTGTTGTGTTTATAGAGCACTGACTGTTTATTCGTCGCTCATTGTACTTTTCTTATAGGAAAAAATCTATATTTCCAAATATGTTCCCTTTTCTATTTTTTCTCTTTTTTTTTTAAGAGAGCTTAATAATATATTAGATATATTTCAAATATTATTGCCGCCTGCAATAAATTCGATGATAGAGGTAAGGCATAAATACAGCACCTTTAACTTGTCTGTCTTCACGACAGGTAATTTTGGTCCAGGATACATTCTTATCTCATCTAGGTCATACCATCACATATATGCCAGTGTTAATACCTGTAAATAAAGGCACTTAGTTAAATTAAAAAAGAAACCTTCTTGATTCTGTATACTGTAAGTCATCTAAGGGTTATGTGTCACACGTTAAGGTTCCAGACTGGTGGGTCATGATGAAGAAAGTTTCAATGAGAATCTTTCTCGAGGATGTTTCAAGATAACTAATTCCCTTACATCAAAACATTGATATTACTTAAAATATAATAAAGTATGATTATGTTGCCTAGACTGATTATGGACAGTCTTGCCATTTGCTTATGTTAGGATATACCATATTACCATATTGTCATGCTACTGTCAGAGGTCCAAGGTTCGTTTCCCGACTAGTGAAGTATATATATATATATGTATATATATATATATATATATATATATATATATATATATATATATATATATGTATATATAGGTTGACAACCCTTTATCCGAAATTCCGAAAACCGAAAGGTTTTTTTTTTTTTTTGTGGGGGGGGGGGGGCTTTTTTTTTCTTTTTTTTTAACAGGTATTAGCCCACCCAGGCATAGATCACTGACCTACATCGGGGCCTGGGGGGCGAAAATGTAATAGTAGTAATAATTATACTAATAATAATTATTCTTAGTAAATAAAATTTGTAATAAAAATACACCAAAATAAAATAATAAAGATAATGGTAATAATAATAAAATTAATAATAATAATAATAATAATAACAATAATAATAACAATAATAAAAAATAATAATAAAGAAATACAAGAATGAAAAAAAGATCAAAAGTGAGCAACACGACCTAGACCTATGAATTAATATTATTATTATTTTTCTTATATTTTCGTCCCCCACCCCCCCCCCAGGCCCCAATGTGGGTAAGTGATCTATGCCCGGGTTGGCTAATACACATAAAAACAAAACAAAAACAATGTGAAAACCCAAATATTCCGAAATCCGAAATGCCTCTGGCCCCAAGGATTTCGGATAAAGCTAAGGTGCTCCGTTGTTTCCATTTTCCCGTGTGATTTTATCAAGATATATATATATATATATGTATATATATATATATGTATGGGGTCCAGGGTTCGAGTCCTGGCTGGTGAGGTCGTTGATTATATGTTCAAAGTCAGCGTGTTATATGGACTAAAAATGAAGTATATATGGTACCAGCTGAATTCGCTAAAATGCTACTGACATCCACATAAGCAGCACGGGCAGTTCCCAATGAGAGGTTCTCGGTGCCATCAGCTCGATGAACAGGCTTTGTGTGAAATATCACAGTCTAGAATTGCTTTTAGTACTCCTGTGGTATGGCCGGTAGCATTCCCTGGTCACATGTATTAGGTCCAGGGTTCGAGTCCTGGCTGGTGAGGTCGTTGATTATATGTTCAAAGTCCGCGTGTTATATGGACTAAAAATTAAATAAATACATATATATATATATATATATATATATATATATATATATATATACAATGTGTGCAGCACAGTCACATTTACACCCATAGAACCACACAGACAATCACCCTCACAGTCAAACAGATAAGCACACACACACTGCTACTACTACTTTGCAGTCACTAGGAGTCGAGTAAGACGATCATCCAGCTATGAGAGAATCATATTAGTTATTAAGAAAGTTACCTTCATTGGTGAGGTTTAACTTGACTAAAGAGGCCGATACGGGACCGGCAGGGTGGCTGGCTGCATCGAGTGCGGGAGGGGCGTCGGCAGCGTCTTTCCGACATCGACGCTTGTCTGCCTCGGTTTGCAGTCGGGCTAACTCGAAAATATTGACACCTTCTCGTGTAGTGCTCCACCAAGTGTTACGATGTGGAGTAATCGTCACCCAAGCAAGGGGATCGATTTGGCACTTCTTCAGGTTTGTCTTAGAACTATCCTTATACCTCTTCAGTTGCCCGCTAGCCTCACATTTACTGTGCGTTAGGTGACTGTAAAGTAGCTGCTTTGGCAGTCTACTGTCGTCCATGCGGGTAACATGGCCAGTCCAACGTAGTAGTTCACGGATAATGGTAGCCTCGATGCTCCTACAGTTGGTGTCAGCGGGAATACTGGTGGACACTGGACAGGTGAGAGCCGAGATACTGATAGTGGGTAACATTAGAGAGGATAGTACCGTTAAGTTGGATAGATAGTGGAGGTGTGGCTGAACCCGGGCAAGCTGAAAGAGAATCTGAGTCTGACCTACATTCACCTCAAGGCCGAAGTGTGCATACGCATCTGCGTAGGTGTTCAGGATCTCCTGTAGGTCGCATTCAGTGCGAGCGACATGGAGTGTGGTCGATTGCATACTGAAATTCTGTACTGGAAGCTTCCGACACCTTTGGTTCTGCCTGGAGTCGTCTTATGTTGAAAAGGCCCTTTATCCGGTAATCGATGTCTACCCCGGCGACTAGATTGGTACTGGCACGAGTAAGGAAGTCAGCCAACAAAATGGAAAAGAGAGTTGGTGCCAGTACACATCCTTGTTTTACCCCTATTTGAATGGGGAAAAGCTCAGACTGGGTGCCATTATGCAGGACACGGCCGTTCATGGCATCGTGGAGTTGCCTCACATTGGCAATGAATTTTGGTAGGCAACAAAAACGGCTGAGGGTCCACCAGAGGGCTTCCCTGTTGACCGAGTCGAAGGCCTTGGTTAGGTCGATGAAGGCCATGTACAGGTCACGATGATGTTCTCTGGCGGGCAGCAAAGATAATGTCAGTGGTGCCACGTGATGGTCTAAGGCCCCATTGAAATTCTGGGAGGAAGTTTCCGCCTCAATAATAAGTCTGTTTAGAATGAATAGGGCGATAATCTTGCGAGCTAAGGACAGCAGCGAGATCCCGCGGTAGTTGCCACAGTCTGACCCGTCTCCCTTGTTCGTATAAATATTGACGATGGATGCGTCTTTACGAGCTTAGGGGATTTCTTCCTTTTCCCATATATTCTCTAGGAGAAAGTGCATCTACACACCCAGACAGACACACAGACACCCATATAGATACCTACACAGCAACACAGAATGGCTCCAACAAAGACACACAGACACACAATTATCCACACAAACACACAGACACCAGTACACCTTACAGACGCACTGATCCACTTAGACATCTAAACACCCGCACACTCTAACAGACACACAAACACAGATGCACAAATACCTACATACTGTATATACACAAAATATACACAAACAAACCATTGCAGAAACCCAAACTCACATAGACACAAAAATACCCACAAAGTCCTACACAGATACTCAAGCACCCACAAAGATACACAAACACCTAAATAAGCAAACATACGCATAACCACACAACCACACAGACAAACAAATACCTACATAGTCACCCACACAGACGCATAGATACCCACACAGACACCCACACATACACCCACACAAACCCAAAGAAACAAAATTTGGCTCCAACACAGACACACAGACACCCACACAGACACACACACATCCACACATGCATACAGACAACCACACAGACACAGAGACATCCATTTAGACATCCACACACCCACAAACCAAAAGAGACACACAAACTCCTATATACACACACATACATACACATAAACATTCACACATATATAAGCACACCCGCATAGTGTTGCATATGTCTTTGTAATTTACATAATATTTAGATATGTGCTGTATATTCATTTTGTATCAGTCACCGTTACAGGAGCAGTTTTCTATGAACCAACCATAAATGAAAGATGTAAGTACTTTGTTATAATTAGTTTAGTTTTTGCATTGGATGTGAATTATTTTGGTTCTATGTAATTCATAATATTTTGTAATTATATAATAACTAGCAGAATCGCCGCCCTCCGGGCGGCTCATCTGCTAGGCCACGGTAGGACGCCACCCTCTGGGAGGTTCCACATTGTCTCACTATTCAGTCCCTAAAACTTCTTCTTCCATCAATAGTTCATTAATGGTGTATGTAAGTTCCACCATGTTTTTCACTACAACGGTACAGCAAAGTATATTTTTTCAGCATTAAACTGTTATTATTTTATTGTCTAGCCATCACTACATATAACACCACCCATCATCACTACATATAACACCATCCATCATCACTACATATAACACCATCCATCATCACCACATATAACATCTTCCATCATCACTACATAAAACATCATCCATCATCACTACATATAACACCATCCATCATCATCATCACTACATATAACACCATCCATCATCATCAGCACTACATATAACATCATCCATCATCATTACAGATCGGTAAAGTAGTTTCCGAGATTCTCGAGCGGACACACACACACACAAACACACAAACAAACACACAGACATACTTCTTTGTTTTATAAAAAGAAGTTTTGAGTTAATATTTAAATTATGAAAGGTGTACTGTTGTTGCCTTTTAGAAGCTCTCTCTCTTCAGGCAGACGCAGGACGTGAACTTGGAACCAGGAATATCATTATATCTTATTTCTTCCGTTGTGTAGTTCATCTTTTGGTATTAATTTGCTCACCAGTATTAAGGGTGAAGGTTGGGTGATAGGTTGTGAACGGAGGAAGGGCCATATTATGTAAGTAAGGCAGATAAGCTATTAAATTATTTAGGTCACAGGACCATGCAGTATTATTGTCTGTGCTCTTGTTTACTGTAAATATAATAAGTGTCAGTTGTTACAAGCAGGTGATAGTTTGAACCTGATTCCACGATTTACTGAACAGTTTCCCCTTGATGCATGTTCACAAGGTAATTGTGTGGAGATGTCATCCTCAACTGTCAGCTGGAGGTAGCAAAGATTTGTCTACATGATTTTGGTCTGTTAACCAAAGCTGTTATTTCAGAACGTGAATCTGATTAATGGGCCCAGGGGTTGAAGCACTGCTGGAAGATGAGGAATATTCAGTAGTGGCCGTGACAGTAGACACCCACACACAGACACAAACACCCACACAGACCTGCAGACACCTACATACACACTCACTCAGACACACAAACACCCACACACAGAGAGCTCATAGCCACACAGACATATAGACACACAGACATCCTCACAGACAACCACACAGACACCCACACCAACACAGAGATACCCAGTCAGACATTCACACAGATACATAAAAGCCCACATAGACACCCCACACATCCACACAGACACAGAGACCCCTACACAGACACACAAAACTTACACACCCACAGAGAGCACCTACCAAAACAGACACCCACACATCCACACTGACATTCACCAGACACACAAATACCCACAAACACACAAACACTCAGATACCCACACAGGCACACAAACACCCACATAGCGACCCCCCCTCACACACACACCCACATAGACACCCACAAACAGACACACAGACACCCACACATACGAGAACACGCGAATACCCATACAAAGACGCCAACATAGACACCCACACACCCACACAGACACAGAAAACCCACATAAACACCTACACACCCATACAAACATAGACACCCACACACCCACACAAACATAGAAAACCCCACACATACACTTACACAGACACACAACATTATATTGCCACCTTAGTGTACACCAGGTCATGTTTTCAACACGAAGAATAAAAATAAAAGATATTAAATTCCTTGTCTCTCGTTCCTCTTCCAAGGTCGCCCTCGTGTGTACCACTACTTTCAAGGCTGTCATCGAGGGTGTGTGTGCGTGTGTGTGTTTATGCGCACAGGGTGGCGTAATGCGTTTAGTGTAGCAGCATTATGTTAGTGCTAAGGTGTAAGCAATGCTTGCTCCCTCTCGCTTTTAGCTACCACCGCTGGCTAGCCTTCGTGGCGAACAGGGAAGCAACTTGCCTAAGTCTTCCCCTGCCATTACACAGCCTCTTCACCACCAAGACTCCTGCTGTGCCTCCCCGTAGTACCACACGGTAACTGAGTGCCTCGTGGGCCCAGGGTAGATCAGCAGGGGATCTAGGAGTAGCAGTGGGTCCCACTGGCATGTGGACACGTCCTGACGCCTACCAACAATTGCACCGCTGCCTTGCGGATTAACTTTGGCATGTATAAAGCTACGGGAATAAAACCCGAACGAAAAATCTGTGGCGGAGCCCCACATCAGGCAGACATGCTTACAGACCTCCAACAAGACCCCAACGGCGGTATAGGCGGAAGAGGTGACCACCTTGGGAACCCAGCCACTATACAGGCGGATGAAGGCAATACATGATGTACAGGCTAATAAGGCGAAACCCAACAAACTGGGCTATTGGCAGTCGATTGCAACTCTCCCTCTCCCCGGTCGTTGCAACACTTGCACCACTGGATCAGGAAAAGGGAGAGCCAAGATGTGTGGTTGCAGCCTGCGCTCCCGCCTCACCACATAAATCAACTGATTTTAATGATGATGCTAGCATCATCATCAAAACTCCTATGCACCCAAAAGCCCTATGGCGACGGACGAGTGGCGACGGGGACAGGCAGAGATGACTGCCAGGAGTCTCTATGCCCTTGAACAGTACAATTCGCACCAGAACATGAGTTCCCTTTTCCTCAGTCACGCTCTCTCGTAACTACATAACTACTACTGTATAGTAACTTGTGCCATGTGTTGTTAAGTGGAGCTTCCTTCACCTAATAAGAACCGTCCAGAAATTCTACCAACCTGTACTCTCTCTCTCTCTCTCTCTCTCTCTCTCTCTCTCTCTCTCTCTCTCTCTCTTTCTCTGAATATGTGTCTACCTGTCTGTCAGTGTCTTTGTATTTTGTCTGTCTGTCTCTTTGTCTGTCTGACTGTCTGTCTCTCTTGCGTTGTGCTTCTCAAGTTAGCAGCATAAAACTTTTGACCCATCACCAAAACATATAAATGAAGACTTCCGCCTTACTGTTTCTGAATATTGTTATTTTAGGTACGCGGTGGACGAGTGGATACAACTCTCAAATCTTGTTTCAAGGGTTGCTGGTTCGATCAGGCGTATTCCCATTCTATTCAGGTGAAACTGTGTACCTAATTTTACATTTGGGGAGAAGAGATGGCGGTCGAGTACAGTGCCCGGTTACAGTGACTTCATTTCAACCGAAGGAATGCAGCAGTATGCTGTATCCGCATTGTCTACCCCTTGAATATATGGTAGCTTTCTTAATCCTTTCTTGTATCGTGGGATCAGCTCAAAGCTATCTTTCATGCAAAGTTGATCATTTTATCTTGCACCATATACGCCAACTGACATTTCAGCTCCTCAATCTTTGCAATAATATTTTTTATTTTCATCTGTGATTTCTTCCAATGTTTATTATGTTCTCTGCTTCTAGACGCTGTTCCTTGCTTGTTATAGTCAATTGTAACAGATGTTATAATCAGTTGGTTGTAGCACCTTGTAATTATAGTCACTTGTAGTTAGAGTCACCTAATTATTTGAAGACAATTAAGTGGCAGGTATACATTTTTATTCAAGCAAGTTGTCTCGAACAATTCTACCTCCACCAACATTGCTAAATCAAAAGTAAAAACCATCTAAGTACATTAAGCATAAGTATTTACAATTAATTTTTATCGAAAACAAATACAGATAGGTAGTAGGTAGTAGGCAGCTACCAAACAGGGAGGTACTACCGCCTGGGAAGATATTGGAAGCATAATGTGTTGTCTAATGGTAGACCCTGCTGCCATATGGCATCACGAAAATTGTGACCAAGTCCCAGGTTGCTGATCTGACTTTCTGCCTCATTTACACACAATTGCAGGGTCTCAAGTGTTTCTCTTACTATTGACAACACAACATACATATATTGTTTCTCACTATTGATCTTTTTTTTATTTATGTATTTTATTATTATTATTACTATTATTATTATTATTATTATTATTATTATTATTATTATTATTATTATTATTATTTTTATTATTATTATTATTATTATTTTTATTATTATTACAATGTTGCTATTATTATTATTATCATTATTATTTTATTATTTTATATTAAATTTTGTAGTATTTATTACAAATTTTATTTACTACGAATTATTATTATTATTATTACTATTATTATTATTATTATTATTATTATTATTATTATTATTATTATTTTTATTTTTATTACATTTTCGCCCCTCAGGTCCCGATATGGGTCAGTGACCTGTGCCCGGGTGGGCTAATTCCCGTAAAAAAGAATACATTAAGATAGAGATTAAAAATCAATACAACTAACACACCTAAAGTACAATAAGGATAATTGTACATAAAGCTTAATAACATAATTAACACCTAACAATCGTTTAACCAAGACCAAACCAAAGAACCAGTGGGTGATTTTCCCTTTGAATCTCCTTTTCCTTTAGATTAGACATGTGTAAATTTCTCTCTCCTCCTCTGTAAACAACTTTGTAAAACACACCAGTAGTGTTCTCTGTTTACTCATCTTCCAATAGAGATTTACCAGCCTTTCGTCTTTATCCTATCACACACACACACACACACACACACACACACATACACCTGGATGATGTGGTAACAGTGGTGGACAGGTAATTCAGTTGGTTCTGTGTGTCACCAGTTCTTCCTTCTTCCCTTGCCTTCATTTTTGCCCAGTTAAGAAATATTGTAACTCCGTAAAATTATTCCTGTGTTATAATGTTTTCATACGTGTTTACTATTTTATTTTTACTGTCTTATTAAGGTTGTGATCTTGTTCTTCCTCGTAACATTTCTTCAGTTTTTAGTACAAATTGTATCAATTCATTTATAGATATCCTAAAAAGGCAACTCTGAATACATACATACATACATACATACATAAGAACAGCCCAGTCCCAACCATTGTAAAAATTATCAATAACTTGTAATAAACCAGTGTATTCACTCCCAGTAAATACTACTTCTTGCACTGTCACTATGCTGAAATGCACTGTAGTTTGAGCTTTTCCCCATCTAGTTATTATATATCTTATTTGTATCACTTATGTTACTTGTATATTATTTGTAATTCGAAACCCATTCCCCAAATATGTAACTGTATATTTTCAGCCTTCTGGCTGCCAAGCTCTTTCAATAAACCGTTAATTATTATTATTATTTATTATTATTACATACATACATACATATCGTTGTACAGTGGCCTGCATTTATATCGAGTACAGTGGCTGGCACATTGTGTGAGGTGTTTGTTTACATCATATTAAAACTCCTGGAATGGCCTTAAGAAACCTCACAATAGTACCCAACTAAAGATGCTTGATAAGAATTCCACACAGGTGCCACATCTCGCAAAACGCATCAGCCACTGTATCAGGTATAATTACAGGCGACTATACATTACTGTATTTCCCTTAGAAGGCAATGATATAACGCAATCACGATTACATTTTGATCTAAGCATTAATACCAATAACTTACCTGTGCTGTAGCTGCGTTAACAGCCCAATGAATGCGTTTTTTGTTTAATGACCTACGATAATTATTCTTCATTTGTGATTTTTTTTTCTCAAAAGTGTAATTATATTACCACTCCTCCGCCACGCTCTCTGGCACGAAAGTAGATATGGGCCAACTTCTAGTGCATTTTTTTATAATTAACTCACTAACCGCTTTATTACACAACTAATTAAGCTGATATAATCTTAAGAGCGGCGAAGTTTAATCTAGTTGGGTAAGTGATTTTTCAAGGGCGGTAGATTTACAAGTCAATGTTACGATAGAAATGAAAATGAGAATGGGAAAGAAAAGAGATGGAAATAATAATAATAATAATAATAATAATAATAATAATAATAACAATAACAATAATAATAATAATTATAATAATAATAATAATAATAGACTAAAATCATTCTCTAAACCTTAGAACTTTCCTGTGTGTGTTGCCTGATAAGAGGAGAGTGGAGTTACATAATGTAGAAGACCACCCTCCCTCCCTCGACCCGTCCCTCCTCTTCCCCTTCACCTCCCTCACCTTCTCTGATAAACATCCAATCTCATCTCCCCAAAGAGCCACATTCTAGACACGCCAACAAGGCATGTCTCACACTCGTCTCCGACCCTGTCACTACCCTCACCCTCTCTGACCTCACGCCCTCTCACCACCGTTCTGTTAAAATGCTTTCCCAAAATAGAATATATAGAGAGAAAGAGAGAGAGAATTATTATTTTTTCTCTCTCCTATTTCCTTCTTCCTTGTCCATCCCACCAGACTGTTCAACCAACCATTTGTATTCCTGACTTGTGCTGGGATGGAACTGTCAATCTATATGGCATTCAGTGGTAGACAGACAGACAGACAGACAGACAGATAGACAGACAGACAGACACACACACACACACACACACACACACACACACACACACACCGAAACAATGAAGACAGACAGAGAAAATGAGAGAGAGAGAGAGAGAGAGAGAGAGAGAGAGAGAGAGAGAGAGAGAGAGAGAGAGAGAGAGTCTTCAATGGGGTAAACATTTCTGGTTCTTTCAGTGTACATGAACAATAAAATGTGTCGGGGTGAGAGCTTGAAGATACTTTGTTTTTATACGAGCACACACAAACACACACATACTTGAGGCTCTGAATACCCTTCATTGGCAGGGGCTAGAGCATGGGCAGGGGTAGAGACATGGGTAAGAGCACGAACAGGGGCAGGGGCAAGAGCAAGAGGGGGGTAGGGGTACGGGAAAGAGGCATGGTGAGAGCAAGGACAGAGGCCGGGGCAAGAGCAGAGCAAGAGCTTGGGCAAGGGTAACGATCCCGCCCCCTTCTGGTGCTTAGGAAGAAAAAAACAAAAAACAATCTTAATAAAAATTCGGCGTCCAGCAGATGATGCCCTCAGCTTAAATACGGTCAAGAGGCAAGAGGTTATATTAAGTGAGAGAGAGAGGGGGGAGAGAGGGGGGGTTAAGAGACAGCTGGATAAGGAGCAGATATATGAGGAGAAGAAAAAGGGGGACGGATGAGAGGTAGGGGATGAAAAGGAGAAAAGAGACAGAGAGAAATAAAGATAAATAAAGAGAGAAAGAGAAGTTTAACTGGTAAGCATCAATAAAAGTTTCGTGCAAAATATTTAACTCATAAGACTTTGCGCATGTTTGTAAATAAGTACTGTTTTAGTTTTTTGGGGGGTAAACAATCTTGTAGCGGATTCTCATTTATGATAGAAAAACGTTAGTGTTGATGGTTATAATAATTAGCTCCATACATATATACACACCTACGTACACACATATTCACATAACGGTTGCCCCTCATGTACAAGGCTTAGAAGCTGTCGCCAACACAACAACCCGCACCCAAAGTTAACGAGCTGCATGATCCAGTGCCAAGGAATAAAATGGAAAGACCAGACAACTCGCCAACTGCACTGGCTAACCATTACCCTGGAACACGGTCCACAAATCGATCAACATGTCCAGGTACCCAACTACTGATGGGTAGATACAGGCAAATGGCTTAAGAAAACTTGCCCATTGTTTCACCCTGCCAAAGATCGAACCCAGGTCCGCTCGCTTGCGAAGGGAGCATGCAGCCCATTACACCATACGTGTAATATATATATATATATATATATATATATATATATATATATATATATATATATATATATATATATATACACGCACACCTACGTTCATATGCTGTAGACATACACATGCACTCATTGTATAAGGAATGAAATATGGAAAACTTTTATACACGTGTTGAAAGAAATCTAAAAAGCCTGTGATCAAATTCTGAGAAATATTTATATAAAACTTTTGAAAAACAAAAACTGCAAACGAATCATCTAATTTTAGAAGCTCTTAGTCTTAAAAATTCCCAAAAACCCGAGTATCACATCTTCGAGAAATTCTCAGGAAGGAAATTATTTGTAGTGATGACAGTTGCGAAGAATTTCAAAGATTTTACTGCACAAAGTTTATAGTGTGTGTGTGTGTGTGTGTGTGTACGTAAGTGTGTGTGTGTGTGTACGTAAGTGTGTGTGTGTGTGTGTGTGTGTGTGTGTGTGTGTGTGTGTGTGTACGTAAGTGTGTGTGTCTGTCTGCTTACCAGCCGTCTCCACTCTCTCCTGGAGAATATAGGAGAAAAGGAGAAAATTTCCCAAGCTCTTAATGACGCCTCTATCGTCAATATTTATAAGAAAAACGGAGACCGGTCAGACTATGGCAACTACCGTGGAATCTCGCTGTTCTCCGCAGCTGGCAAGATTATCGCCGAATCCTCCTAAACAGACTTCTTCCTGAGGCGGAAAACTTTTTCCCAGAATCTCAATGTGGCTTTACACCATCACGTGGCACCACTGACAATATCTTTGCTGTCCGCCAGATACGGGAAAAATGCAGAGAACAGCGCCGTGACCTGTAAATGGCTTTCATCGACCTAACCAGTGCCTTCATCTCGGTCAACAGGGAAGCCCTCTGGTGGGCCCTCATCCATTTTGGTTGCCCACCAAAAATTCATCGCCATTGTGAGGCAACTCCACTCCACGATGGCATGAAAGGCAGTGTCCTCCACAATGGCACCCAGTCTGAGTTCTTCCCAATCCAAACGGGGGTTAAACAAGGATGTGTATTGGCACCAACTCTCTTTTCCACTTTCTTGGCTGCCTTCCTTACTCATGCCAGTGCTAATTTTGTTGGCGGGGTGGACATCGAGTACCGAGGCATGAACAAAAGTGTCGGCTGCTTCTATTACTGAACTTCAGTATGCAGACGACCTCACCCTTGTTGCTCAAACTGAACACGACCTACAGGAAATCCTGAAAACCTATGCAGATGCTTATGTACACTTCGGCCTTGAGGTGAATCTACGTAAGACTCAGATTCTCTTTCAACCTGCCCTGATTCAGAAACACCTCCACCATTCATCCAGCTTAACGGTACTACCCTCTCTAATGTTACCCACTTTCGGTATCTCGGCTCCTACCTGTTCACCACCGCAAACATCGATGAAGAGATTCAGTATCGGATCAGATGTGCATCTCAAGCCTTTGTCAGACTCCGAAACCGCATCTTCAGCTGTAGGGAGCTGAAATTATCTACAAAGTTGCACGTATAACGAACAGTGGTCCTCCCCACCCTGCTATATGGCAGTGAGACATGGGTCACATACAAGAAGCACCTCAAGACACTTGAAAACTTTTACCAACGCTAAAAAACAGTGACCCATTTGAATTTTTAGACAAACTTAATAATATTGTCCCTAGTATCACGTTCAAAATTGAAAGAGAAATAAATGAATCCCTTCCATTTCTTGATATGCTTATCATGAGAAATGGCGTATTTGTGACTCTGAATTTATTGACGATGAATTGAAACACATTCGTTCTATTGCACATAAACTTGGGTACCCTTCTGTGTTTGTTGATCGTTGTTTTAATAGGGCTAAAAAATCCTTTCATTCCTCTCAAACCAGACAAGTTCCTACACTTAAGAATATTTTGACTCTGCCCTATCGTAATGAATTTGTCCCGTTAGTTCGGTCCCTCAAGCTTCTAAATATTAATGTTGTTTTCAAGTATGACTCAACCATTACTAATATGTTAATAAGGAATAGCCCAAGTTTGAATGTAAATGGTAGTGTTTATTGTATTCCATGTAGCAAATGTAATTGTAATTATGTAGGTCAGACAGGAAAAACACTGCAGCTCAGAATCAAACAACATAAGTATAATATTTGAACTGCATCTGAAAGCAGTGCCTTGTTCGTTCATGTTAGCAATAATAATCACCCCATTGCTTGGGAAAAAAGCTTAGAAGTTTTCAAATCATCTTGTGTCACAGAAAGACTTCTTGTTGAAGCTAGTTTGATTAAGGAATTAAAATCAATAAACCTTAGTGATGGTCAGTTCAAAACTGATAATATGTTACATAAATTTATTTGTCAGTGGCCCAAGGTTAAAAATGCTTTAAAAACCTTTGATCTAGATGTATGATAGTTATTTTGTGGGTCCCCTTTTATCTGACCTGACTTGACTAGTCACGTCACCCCCCTTCTCTTAAGCTCCCCTACGTGTGTGTTGGTGTGGGGATTAGTGGATGTCATCATTTTGACCTGACCTCATGTTTTTAGGTCACCCTGTATATTTAAGCCTCTCTCTGTCCATGTAATCCAGTTGCCTCTGAAGATGTCTTGAATAAAGACGAAAGCTAAGGTACTCCGTTGTTTCCATTTTCCCGTGTGATTTTATCAAGATTTATCTTATCCACGTTTTCATTGTGGATTTTCATAAAAAATATATATATATATATATATATATATATATATATATATATATATATATATATATATATATATATATATATATATATATATATAAACAAAGAAGTATGTCTGTTTGTGTGTTTGTTTGTGTGTCCTCACGAGAATCTCGGAAACTACTTTACCGATTTGTAGTGATGATGGATGGTGTTATATTTAGTGATGATGATGGATGGTGTTATATGTAGTGATGATGGATGTTATATGTAGTAATGATGGGTGGTGTTATATGTAGTGATGATGGATGGTGTTACATGTAGTGATGATGGATGGTGTTATATGTAGTGATGATGGATGATGTTATATGTAATGATGATGGGTGGTGTTATATGTAGTGATGATAGATGATGTTATATGTAGTGATGATGGGTGGTGTTATATGTAGTGATGATGGATGGTGTTATATGTAGTGATGATGAATGGTGTTATATACAGTGATGATGGATGATGTTATATGTAGTGATGATAGGTGGTGTTATATGTAGTGATGATGGATTGTGCTATATGTAGTGATGATGGATGATGTTATATGTAGTGATGATGAGTGGTGTTATATGTAGTGATGATTAGACAATAAAATAATAACAGTTTAATGCTAAAAAAATATGCTTTGCTGTACCGTTGTAGTGAAAAACATGGTGGAACTTACATACACCGTTAATGAACTATTGATGGAAGAAGTTTTGGGGACTGAACAGTGAGACAATGTGGAGCCTCCCGGAGAGTGGCGTCCTACCGTGGCCTAGCGGATGAGCCGCCCGGAGCGAACAGCGGACAGTCGGTCACAGGAAACAGATCAGGAAAGGGAATCCCGTCTTAATGCTAACAGAAAGCGAACAGCGGAGAATCGGTCACGGGAAACAGATCAGGAAAGGAAATACTGTTTTAATGTTAACAGAAAGCGACCAGCGGACAGCCGGTCACAGGAAACAGATCAGAAAAGGGAATCCCGTCCTAATGCTTAGAGAGAGCGAGCAGCGGACAATTGGTCACAGGAAAAAGATTGAGAAAGGGAATCCCGTCTTAATGCTGACAGATAGCAAACAGCAGAAAGGCCTTCTCTAGAAAATGATAAAAAGCATGAAATTCGTTTGAATGCTAATAGACAGAGAGCTGTGGGATCCAGAATTCTAAGAAAGAATACACAGTGGCTTCTACTTGCAAGAGCAGCATTTAACTATGACAATGAGATAGAATATGAAAAGTATCCCTCTCTTGTCATTGGCAACATGGATAAGAAATGTATTTTACATAGGTAAAGTGCTTCTCAGTTGAAAGAAGATACATAATTTATGATTTATTTATTTTATTTTTTCGTTTTGGTAAATATTGAAAAAAATGTTGCTTGAATTATTTCATCACCAATAAATGTTATTTAGAACATCTTCTAATAAGTCTATATCTGAAAACAGAGTGAAAAAAATATTGAGTAGAAGCTGAGCTATGGCCGATTTAGTAAAACCTTGTGAGTCATCATGGCGGCGTACCTGTAGGTTGCGCGGCAGGTGGCAGTGAGAGAGTGCTTCCACCCAGCAAAATACTTGCATTGTCAATATGTATGTGTGTGCTAAATATGATATTTGTAAAGAAAAGTGCACAAACATTTCATTTTCCGACTAAACTACTGAGTACAAGGCGAATGTGGTGTGAAGAGGTGATCCAACGGTGTCCACAGATTTGCAGCAGGCAGCAAATCGTTATTGAGGTGCAGGGGGGTTGGGCAAATTATTTACTGTTTTAAGGTGAAATACTACGTAATGGTACATAATGAATAATATAATATGTCACTGACATCGGTGCAAATAGTGATAGCAAACCTCGGAGTATCATTCATATCCTTCCAGTTTTCAGTGATTACACCAGATCTTTAGACTCTAAAAATCTATGGAATTTCATATAAACACATCAGCTAACTCTGAAGCATCAACTTGTGGGAAGCGAATTAAATCTTTTCACTAACTCTAAGACTTAATGGTGTCACAAATCCGGCACATCAGAACACTAATAATGTAACTCATCTTGTGATAATTATCACCATCACTACCACCCAACACCGCTCTCCTTAACTACTGTCACCACCCATAAATACCATCCACCTACTACTACTACTACTTTGCTGTCACTCGGAATCGAGTATGACGATCGTCCAGTTATGAGACACTGAGAGAGAGAGAGAGAGTTAGGTAAACAGAGAATACCTAATCTGTGATGAACACAATAATGAGTTACAGATGTGTTATCAACGTTAATACAATATAATCCATAAACCATAAAATATACATCCTCAATCACAACAAATCCTTGGAGACATCAGCATAGTGCACGGTTTTTTATTATCATAACTTTAAATAACAAATACCCAACAGTAATCTTACACCGTCTGGCAACTCACTGAAATACCACACCAACTATCATGGGAGGGGGATGGGGTCAGTGTTCGGTCGCCCGGCTCTTCTAGATCCAGGCCACGACATTGATATTGATATTGAAACAATTTGTTTAGTCAGAAGAACACAGATACAAAGTCGATAATAATAATAATATTAACATGACTGAGCCATTTGAGAGCCTGAGCTCTCCTGAAGGCACCTTACATATACTGTACATTTATCTCAAGGAAGTATTATGTAACATTTAGTATCATCGGGAATAGTACATATAACATGGTGATAGTAAGAACATATCAGAATGTTACACGGTTGTCACTTCGGTATATAGTTATTTATTTATTTTTATTTTTTTTACAATTATATTATAAGTTTATACATATCCTACAGTGGTGTTGATATACATAAATATGATAAGGGAAGAAAGCAGTACAACATGGGTTGGAACAAGATGACAGAGCTGTCAGTATCATGTCTCGGAAAATATATTTATTGCAATGGTAATTTAAATCTGTCTACATGACAATCTATGATATAATGGTTTTGGTGGTACAATATAAGCATGAATATAAAGTAGGTATTACAAAAATATCAATAGTTAGACAATAGATATTTTTTAAGAGATGATTTCAAGGAAGGGAGCGTAGTCTTTGCTCGGATGGGTGGGGGTAAGTTATTTCACACCTTTACACCATGATATATTATGGAGGTCTGGGACTGAGTGGAGCGCGGGGGGGGGGGGGGTTCTTAGTAGCTCTGGGTGCCTTAAGTTATATCTCTGATTATTCCGGAAATGGAAATAATTATTGTCAATCAAGTAATTGACAGATTTGTAAGCAATTAGGGCACAGCAGTAGGTGCTAATGTCTTCGAATTTTAACATTTTCAATTTAGCAAATTGTTCTTTCGTGTAATCAGTTTTTCTCAAGTAGGTCATTGTCCGCACAGCTCTCTTTTGTGCAGTAATCAGGGGTTGTGTTTTTGAATAGCCAGAGGACTCTCGTAGTGTGTGACAGTGTATCAAATGCTGGTAAAGAAGATTATAATAGATTTCTTTCATTGCTGCAAGAGTGAGTGACGGACGAGTGTGATGCACGATACCGCACTGTGAATGGTTTGCATGTGGTTTCTCCAGCTAAGTTTCTCACCAACAATAACCCCAAGGAATTTAGTATTCTGTTCGAGTTTGAGGACTGTATTACCAAGGTACAGGGGGCGAAATCTGAGGGTAGGTTATTTCTTCTGTGAAAGATCGTGTAGTGGGTTTGTTCGAGGCTTAATGTCGGTTTATTACGTAATACCCAGGTCCAGTCTTTAGTCAATTCAGTATTCATAATTCTCATCAAGGAATGAAGATCTGAGTTGCTGGCATAGAGATTACTATCGTCTGCAAATAAGTTGTATTTTATGAGTGTGCTGCAGTGAACTATATCTTTTATGTACAATGAGAACAGTAATGGACCGAGAATGGAGCCTAGAGGGACTCCATACAAAATTGATGAGGAGTCAGATTTATGATAATTATTATAGCACGCATGCTGCTTCCTGTTAGAGTTAGACAGATATGAGGTAAACCCAATTGTGGGATAAGCCCCTAACGCCGTAATGTTCAAGCTTTGCCAGGAGAATGGTATGGTCGATAGTATCAAAGGATTTACAAAGGTTCAGGAATATTCCGACTGTGAACTGACTGTCATCAAAGGAGTTTCAGATGTCATTAGTAAAGGATAGCAGAGCACTCTTAGTTGACCTTCTACCTCTAAATCCAAACTGAGAATCTGTAAGGTTGTTAATGACATTGCAGAAGGAATTTAGTCTACTAAATGCTAGCTTCTCCATACTTAAAGCTGGGAGGACCGATATAGGGCGGTAATTCTTGAAAAGACCTTTGTCCCCAGATATTTTATATGGTACCACGAAAATTGTAATCAAGTCCCCATGTTGCTCATCTGACTTTCTGACACATTTACACACAATTGCAGGGTCTCAATTGTTTCTCTTACTTTGGCCACACAACGTACATCTATCGTTTCTCACTATTGATTTTTTTTTGGTTGGGGGGGGGGGTAATTTATATAATATTATTAACATTATTATTATTATTAATATATTTATATTTTATTTTTATTAAATATTTTTTATTTTGTTTAATATTTTTATTATTATTATTATTATTATTATTATTATTATTATTATACTATTATTATTATTATTATTATTATTATTATTATTGTTACTATTATTATTATTATTACTATTATTATTATTATTATTATTATTATTATTATTATTATTATTATTATTATTATTATATTTTATTCAATATGTTTTTAAATAATTTTTTTAGTTTTTAAATTGATGTTATTATTATTATTATTATTATTATTATTATTATTATTATATTTTCGCCTCCAGGCCCTGATTTGGGTCATTTACTTGTGCCCTGGTGGGCTAATCCCGTAAAAAAATATATAAATTTATATATATATATATATATATATATATATATATATATATATATATATATATATACAGTATATATATATCTTGAAAAAATCACACGGGAAAATGGAAACAACGGAGTACCTTAGCTTTCGTCTTTATTCAAGACATCTTCAGAGGCAACTGGATTACATGGACAGAGAGAGGCTTAAATATACAGGGTGACCTAAAAACATGAGGTCGAACTCAACTGATTCGCCAGCCAGCCTTCGCCGTGAACGGACCTCTTTCTAGAACCTTCACTGCTTAAGCCTGCCAGCCTGTCTTTCAACCGTTGACGACCTGAACGAAATCGACCACCTCACCACCATCACTACACATAACCGGTAAGCTCGTTGCAGACAACGCCCTTTCTGTGCTTCCCTACTGATCAGGGGTGACTCCTGATCAGAGGCGGCCCTGATCGGGTGATCTGAAACGGCTTTCTGTAGCGGATTTGGGCCGCGATCCCATTGGTGTCAATTGCACCTCTGGCTGTTTTACCTTGTTCTTCCTTCTTTATTCGCTCTGGCCTGGGGACCTGCACCCTAGAGGTGTATTCGTCCTTGGGTCCCCCCTGTAACTGTTCACCTCCACTGGTGGGGTTTGTGAACACGAAAGGGGGTAGGAGCAGAACCCACCCCTCCGCCGAGCCTTCCTGGGAAACCGTGATCGTGCGTGTTCCACCTAGGAAGGGGGTCGCAAATCCTTAATCCTCCACCCATCCCCCGATTAGGTACACATCAAGTTCACGCCTATAAGTGAGCATTTACAACAATAGGGATATAGGTTCCCCTAACGGGGTTACTAGGTGAGTGACACAGGAACCACCCTACGACCATTCGACCAGCAAGTGGCGGTGGGGGGTGCTGTAATTCCTGTGTTTAGGTTGCTCGCCTGGATAGGTAGGGCAACTGTACAAAATTACAATAAGACTGATGCCACGGAGAACGACCATATGCAATGACTAGGACAACCGGAAATAGGATACGGGTACGCTCCCTTTTGGGGGGAGTATCGGAAAAACGCAAAGAGGAACTGGGTATACTACTGTGTGCCCAGTTAAACATCAAATTTGCCGCACTAATAGAAACAAAGGACTCTTACATAGTCCTTTGTCTTGAAGAAAAAGATGTAGACAATATGCTCTCAGACGAATCAACAAAGAAACTAAAAGAACACGGATTCGAAATTGTAATACCACCTCAACTACGAGCCAAAAAGTCCATAGTGATTAAAAGGGTAGATAAGAGCATACTGAAACAAACACCAAATGATATTGCTAATAATATACAAGAGAAGAACGCATGGGCCAGAGTCGAGGAGGTTGTGTTAATGCCTGGTGCTCCTACCATGATGAAGGTCAGGTTTGGAGAGATCTCCATGGCACAAAAAGCCCTAGAGAATGGCCTGTGTATATCCCATTATCATCTGACAAAATATCAAATTGAGCAGGAGGAATTTTTTCCAATAACACCCTGTTGGAATTGCTACAAATATAATCATCTAGCTGCAAACTGTCCTCTAAAAGATAAGAAGTACTGCTCTGAATGTGCAACAGAGGGCCATACATTCAGAGAATGTAGCAATAAAGATAACCCAAAATGCCTGAACTGTAATGGGGAACATCGAACACTAGCAGCGCGTTGTCCCATAAGAAAAGAAATAATTAGAAACCTGAGAGAAAAGGAAAGAACAAATAAGAAGATTGAAACAGACCCCAACAAAACATATGCAGCAATTGCAAAGCTGCAAGATACCACATCTAAAGTACTGAAGAAAACTAAAGAAAATCCCCTCATGCAGCCGACATACCTCAATCTGAGTGAAGGATTACCTTTCACTATCCTAACTAGTATAATACATGCACACCTCAATAATATTGCAAAACCAGGAACATTCGGAAAAACGATTAGAGAAATGTTTGCGGCAAACAATCTGCCAGAGGTAAAATTTCCAGACGACGCCCCCTCAACAGAAATATTTAAAATCGTCACCGAGAGTAGCCTGGGAGCAATGAAACCACAGGAGCACAAAACCAAACAATTCACAGAAGAAACCGTCATGGAAACAGACCCTATCACCCAAGAAGTCACACCACACCGCAAATCATCAGACTCCACCACTCAGCAAACAGAGAAATCACTACCTGCAAAAGTTGATCCGACCAAAGCAAAATTAAGAAAAGAATCCCACTCTGGCCATCGTGCCCCCCCATCTTCACCAAGCGATGTGCAGCCAGCAGACTTGGGCAATGAGATCGGCATCCGCTTTTATTCAGTCAACACACCACCTACAATATCAAATGACAGACTTCTGCAGGAAATCAAGGAAGGCACTGTAAAATTCACCTACGAAGACGATAGGGTAGAAGAAACCTATATAGACCAATTAATAACTGCAGGACTTTTAAGTACCAAATATAATAGGATCGAAAGAGTGGATGTCACCAAGTTTAAGAAAATCAGAACTGGACTCAAGGAGGAAAGGAGTAGACACTCACCAGGAGATGCACGAGCTAGCAAACATCCTACACCAAGTTCGCGGGATCCACGATTACACAAACTAAATTATTAAAGATAATCCAGCACAACGTCCTTGCCTGGAATTTGATGAGGAAATCAGAACTCACCAATATATATAGCACAATAGATCCAGACATTATTCTTATCAACGCACATGGTCGGAAAAAAGGTGATAAAATCAAGATTTTTAACTATCATGTACATCAAATGAACATCCATTATGAACCACACGACGGCATAGCAATAGCTATAAAACGCAATATACAGTATAAAATCATAGACAACTTTCATAGCAACTTTCTTGCAGCCGAAGTAAACACAACCAGAGGCCCAATATTAATTGGAACGTCTTATTTAACATTTAGAAGGCCAGTATTCCCTACAGGTGATATTTTAAAACTAATGAGACAAAATAAACCAGCATACTTTATAGGAGACCTCAATGCTAAACACACAACCCTAGGAAATAATATCAGAAACCCAGGAGGAAAAATTCTACATGCTTTCATCGAACACGGGACAATAACTCACCTTGGGCCCGACTTCGCAACTTACGTATCAGCCGGTAACACTGGGAAACCTGATATTGTTTTAACCAACAGGCATCACCATCTCAATGTACATTTAAAAGCTGGACCCACAACAACCAGTGATCATTTACCCATAATAGCAACTTTATCCACGTCTCCGATACAAATTCCATCAATCCCAAGATTTTCACTTAATAGAGCAAATTGGGAAAAATTTAAATTGGATCTCAGCAAAAACGAACCAACACTCCTACACAATAAAGACACAACTGAGATCGACAAATCATTGGACAAATGGTACAATGAAGTAACATCAGCAATGCAAAACAATATCCCAAAAACAACATACCGTACACTACCACATGCACAATTAACACATGAAGAGAAAATGATACAAACTAGATTTACCAATCTATATGAATTCACCAAAACACACGGGTGGAATAATGACATCAGAATATTATACAGGAATTTAAAAGAAGAACTGAAAGAAATAAGTAAGAACAAATACAATGAAACATGGAACAAGCTGATTCAGGACACACAAGCAGATCACAGAAACCCAAAAGCATTCTGGAAAAAAATTAAAAACCTAATGGGAACTAATTCGGAAGACACGAGTTATATTAAGGACAAAAATGGTAGAAAAGCAACAGAACCACATGAAAAAGAGCCAATATTTAGAGAATTTTGGAAAAACATTTTTACAATCAACGACGAAGATAATAGAAGCTTCTGCCAAGAAACTGAACAGGCTACTAGAATATATTTGAACCAGAACACAGAGAAATGGAAACCCACAGAAAAAATTAACCTCAACTCTTTAAACATCAACAACTCAATAATTGCTCCTCTAACTCAAAATGATATTGTAAAAACAATAGCAAGTTTTAAGAATAAAGCACCTGGCATAAGTCAAATTAATAAAGTCGTACTACAAAACATTCCTCAGAATATGATCGAACAGCTCAAAAATATATACAATGCCTCACTTGCAACTGGCTTTTTTCCTACCAAATTTAAATTAGCCAAAATCAGACTCATCCCGAAAGCAGGAAAGAACCATACTCAAGCAGAAAACTACAGACCCATCTCACTACTGGAAACACCCGGGAAAATATTGGAAAAAATAATTAACCACAGACTCAGAAATTTTCTTGACCAAGAAAATAAATATAATCCGAGACAGCACGGCTTTCGAAAAAACCGAGGAACCAATACAGCAATAGCTTTAATATACGAGTCAATCGCAAATGCTGCAAGTAACAAAGAACAATGTAATATAATTTTAAGAGATGTTTCAAAAGCGTTTGACAAAGTCTGGCATGAAGGAATGAAATATAAAATAATCAAATTGGATATGCCTACCAATATCACAGCACTACTGTGTAATTTCTTAGATAACAGAAAGGCTAAACTTATCATTGACAACCATCTAGGACAAACCTTCAACCTATATAGCGGAGTTCCCCAAGGGAGCAACATATCACCAACATTATTCACTGTATATTAGGGTGTGTCAATTTTGTCAACATGTTAAAAATCAAATTTGGTAGTCAAAATATTGTGCCTCTTTATGTCTAAACTTGAGATTAGCAAACAAAAATGAATTGAAATAACCCTCACCTACATCAATTATACCTTAAAGTTTCAAATATCAGTATTTCAACAAATTAATGAGACTTGATTAGAATTATTCACTTGATATTAACTAATCTCATGTAAGCATATGGATTATGGAGTATTTTATGGTTCTATAGCTTGTGTACAATATGCATGTCAGAACATGAACATGAACAGGCTCTCCGTGTGGGACAGTTTAATTCTTGTTTTGACTTGTACCAAGCGTGAGGATAAGGCGCCCGGCTCACTCTCCTTCTAGATATCATAGACGGTGGTTTGCTCTCATTGCATTTGCACCTACTCTACCAGACGAATTCTACATTTTAATTATTGTAAGTAGGGCATATTGATTGTCGCAGTTACTTATATCATTGTATAAAACATTATGTTCTAAGAAATTATTATGTTATTTCTGTTACAGCATTTTTGATAAACAAATTGATATTTTTTGAAACAACAATTGAATTATGAAACATTGAAATATTTTTCTATTTGTCAGATAGTGTGAAGATGTCAAAATTGAAGACAAGAAGTCAGTTGTCAACCCACTTGAGCCTGCTAGTTGGTAAAGGGAAGGAGCTTCCTGTATCAGAACTTCCAACAGTGAGAGACATGCTAAGATTAGGGTTACTCCTTCGAGAAAAAAATGCAAAGGACAGAAGGAACTATACAGATAAAGAACTCATAAATGACATGATAGTCCCTCTTCTGCATCAATGGACAAAAGCTAATGCACTATTCAAACCACCTGTGATTAATCAGTGTCGAACTATTGAGCTAAAACTAACGAAATTATGGCACAAAGCAGTTGAAACATCACTTGGTAAAGGAAACTTGGCCAGGAAAAATGAATTTCTGCACACACTTGATACTCTGTTTGACATTTTGACCTGCAAGTGCTCCATACAATTATGTTCTGAATCCAACTGTTCTCACTCAGGTAAGAGAGAAAATAATTCCCACATTGATTGTGGTTGTCCTCGTGAAAAGAAGATCCCTGTTTTAGAGCTTGAATTTATAAAGGCACAGAGGACAAAGGCAGAAGGCCAAGGAAGTATGCAAATGGGTTCAATAGATTATTCAGAAACAAAGAAGCAGATTGCTAATGCCAAGAAGAGAGAACAAATCCGAGAGAGGGAACAAAAGAAGAAAATGAAGAGTGAAAAAGCCATCCAAACAGAGGAAGAGCTGTGTCAAGATGTTTATCACTTCTTTGATAGTTCTTCTGATGAACAGGAAGCAACATCAGATGATAGTTCCAAAGAGCCATCTGAACCTTTACCAAAGAAAATGAAATACAACACAAGAAATATTTCAAACATTGCTTTAGCTAGTATTCGCCACCATGCTGGACTTCGTGAGGCTGCAGAAATTGCAACTGCCGCTTGGATAGATGCAGGCCTCATCAGCCGAGAGGATGTATCTTTGGTGATAGATCATAATAAAATTAGAAGAGCACAAGAAAAAATAATGAAGGAAATATCTGATCAGCATGAAAAAGATTTAAGCAAGGGAGGGCTCTCCTGTCTTTTGTTTGATGGAAGAATAGATGACACAAAAGTTTTGCTGGAAGTAGAGGGAGTGAACAGAAAGTTTCCAGGTCTCATCAAAGAAGAACACTACTCTGTCTGTTCTGAGCCTGGTGGTCGGTTTTTGTTTCACTTTGCTCCCGAAACTGAAGTAGAAGGGAAGAAACATGCAGAGGTCATTGCTGATCATATTTTATGTTGGGTTCAGGAGAGAGGACTTGGCAGTTCACTGCAGGCTGTTGGTGGAGATTCAACTGCAGTGAACACCGGATGGCAGGGGGGTGTAATGACGCATTTAGAAAAAAAACTAGGAAGAAGACTTGTTTGGATTGTATGTGATTTACATACAGGCGAGCTACCTCTTCGTCATCTCATCCAGGAACTTGATGGTCCTACAAAGAGGAACAACAAGTGGTCAGGTCCCCTTGGCATCATGCTGGATGAAGCAACACAACTAGAAATAAATACAACCTTTCCAAAGGTCGAAGTTGGCCCTCCCCTTCCGGCGTTGTCTGAAGGAAATCATCAAAGATCTCAGCACAGATCAATCCTATGCTTATCGTATTGCCCAAGCAATAAGATCAGGAGAAGTGCCTCAGTCATTGGCTCTCTTGGAGATTGGACCTGTCAGTCACAGCCGTTGGTTAACTACAGCTCTTCGTTTCTGCAGGATTTGGATTTCCAAACACGAATTGAAGGGCAAAGTGCTGAAGAATTTGAGGTTAATTGTTGAATTTATTATTGGAGTTTATCTTCCCCAGTGGTTTAGTGTGAAACTTAATCCTATGTGGGTGGATGGGCCCAATCACCTTTTGTTTCAATTGCAGCTAGTAAGAACACAGAGGAAGGTAGTGAGGGACATCGTGTTACCTGTGGCAAGAAGGTCCGCTTGGTATGCTCGATCAGAAGCAGTTTTGCAAGCAATGTTTTGCAGTCAATGTACCAATCTCCGAACCGAGGCTGTAGAAGTCATTCTAAAGATTAGAGGAACGCTAATAGATGACGACCAGTTGGGAGACTGTTCGTTTCATTCAAGAAAAGTTCCCCCAATAAACGTCAATGCCACCAAATTGTCAGAATTGGTTGACTTGAGTTTGGAAGTCTTAGAGCCACCATTGACAACAAGTCTAACTAGCCAAGAATTGAGAAACCTTAAAGAGACTCCAATGCAGGTGCCGAAGTGGCCTTCCCACACTCAAAGTGTGGAGAGATGTGTGAAAATGGTCACAGAAGCAGCGGGCCATGTTTACAGCCACGAGAGGCGAGAAGGTTACATCAAAGCACAAATAGCAAGCAGACTACTGATGACAAGAAACCAAAGCAAAGAGAGTATGAAGGCATTGGTTACTTTCAAATAGACTACGGATAATAAAATATAATAATTTGAAACTTGAAACAGTAACATGTGTGCAAACGCTGGTTATGTTATAAATTCACAAATATGTACATTTAAAAATCCATTTGATGTAGGTAGGACTTATTATAAAAAAAAATTTATGCCAGAATATTGTTTTGCATGCTTAAAGACTACAATAAATTGCTACCAAATTACTCGATTTTCAATTTAGCCAGTTCACCCCCTAAATTGACACACCCTACTGTATATACGGCAGATATGCCGCAACCACGGCAATCAGAATATATAGCATGTGCAGATGATGTTACACAGATAATCAGGTACCCGGGAAAATCCAAACAAATGATGGCCATTAGAACATGCAGAGAAATAGAGTTAATAAACAACTATGAACGAAAATGGAAGATAAAAACCAATGTCCAAAAACTCCAAATAATTCACATCGCAAAAATGAACCCATGCCCTATTATCATTAACAATCAACAAATACCATATGTTGCCAAGGGAAAAACACTAGGACTCAAGATCTCCAGAAGCGGAATAATCCCTCACATCAACGAAAGATTAGCTATGGCAAGATCACAACTTACAAAACTTAGAAGATTCCGCCAATTGAACACCAACACGCAATTGCACCTATATAAAGCACTGATCAGGCCACACTTAGAATACCCTCCGATACCTCTGAACACAATTGCAAGAACTAATCAGCTGAAATATCAAGCAGTGCAAAATACAGCCCTCAGAAGAGCGGCAAAACACCAACCACCATACACACAAACAGTACAAGACATACACACAGAACACGGCATAGACCCACTCAACATCAGAATACACACCCAAGCAAATGCAATATGGGAAAAAATCCAACAAGAACAGGATCCCATACTTAGCAAACTAATTGATGAAAACAACAATATATCACATAGATGGTGGCCTAGAAGTAGGAAAAATGAAATTGAAGAACCAGAGCCTCTATATACAAAATAACAACAAAACAACAATAAAAAACACAACAAATATGAACCAAAAGATGGGCCCAACTCTCCAGACACACAAGGACCTGGAGGGACCCCACAAATAAACAAAGACCAAAATAGTTCAAAAAAAAAAAAAAAAAAAAAAAAAAGATGAGGATCATCCCTACAGTGCCACAAGGACCTGGAGGGACCCCCCACCCCTACCCTAAGATAATATGTCTCATGGACACTTAGAATAACTTAGCTTAGCTTGGCTGAGACCGGCCTTCCCTAACACCTTGAACCTCTAATGCAGCACAGTTACGGAAGACAAAAAAAAAAACGCGTCTCCGCAAGGTGGATAGCCCACCTGCTGTTAACCTTCTCCTTTACTTCCCACTTCTGAACTTTACCTTCTACTTTATCCTTCTCCTATTCTTAGAGCTATGCTCTATTCTCTCCGTACAACCAACCAACCAACATGAGGTCAGGTCAAAATGATGACATCCACTAATCCCCACACCAACACACACGTAGAGGAGCTTAAGAGAAGGGTAGTCACGTCACCACCCTTCTCTTAAGCTCCTCTACGTGTGTGTTGGTGTGGGGATTAGTGGATGTCATCATTTTGACCTGACCTCATGTTTTTAGGTCACCCTGTATATTTAAGCCTCTCTCTGTCCATGTAATCCAGTTGCCTCTGAAGATGTCTTGAATAAAGACGAAAGCTAAGGTACTCCGTTGTTTCCATTTTCCCGTGTGATTTTATCAAGATTTATCTTATCCACGTTTTCATTGTGGATTTTCATAAAATATATATATATATATATATTATATATATATATATATATATATATATATATATATATATATATATATATATATATATATATATAATCAACGACCTCACCAGCAAGGAATCGAACCCTCGACCTACTGGGTGGGACTAGGCCACAAGGACACTAAAAGCAGTTCTAGACCCTGTTATATTTCACACAAAGCCTGTTCATCGAGCTGATGGCGCCGTGAACCTCATTGGGAAACTGCCCGTGCCTCGTATGTGGTGTCAGTAGCATTTTACCGAATCCAGCTGGTATGAAACGCGAGGTTCATATATATACTTCATTTTTAGTCCATTTTAGTTTCCCAATGAGGTTCACGGCGCCATCAGCTCGATGAACAGGCTTTGTGTGAAATATAACAGAGTCTAGAACTGCTTTTAGTGACTTGTAGCCTAGCCGGTAAGCGTCCCCTATTCCCACCCAGTAGGTCGAGGGTTCGGTTCCTTGCTGGTGAGGTCGTTGATTATATGTTCAAAGTCCGCGTGTTATATGGACTAAAAATGAAGTATACATATATATATATATATATATATATTTGTATTTATATATATTTAGTTGCCTCTGAAGATGTCTTGAATAAAGACGAAAGCTAAGGTGCTCCAGTGTTTCCCTTTTCCCTGTGTGATTTTATCAAGATTTATCTTATCCACGTTTTTATTGTTGATCTACGTACATGCATCTTTGGTCATTATTACGGTGGTCAATAATTGATCTGCTCATATTACTGTCTGTTTTGCAGGTAGGCTCAAAATTCCTCATGGTGATCAGGGATGCTCTCCGCAAGATTTTAGCCAACTTTGATAAAATAATTAAAGTGGTTGGTAATGGGGGAGGGTTCCCATACAAATAAATAATTTACCATAAAAGCTGAGTTGGAGGCCGTAAGTTAAGTGTTCCTGTTCTGAATAGAATTGATGATACTCCAGATTTTCTTACTGTTGCCCGATGCTGCCTGGGGCTTATTTGCATAATAGCTACGTCTGGCATTTCTAACTGCTTGAGTTACTCTATTTCTGATGCTTCGGTAAGCATCACCGAAAGTTATGGGTGTTTTTGCAAATTTTCTTTGGAGTTTGTATTTTTCTATTTTCATTGCCTTGATTTCACTTGTAGTATAGGGTTTGGAGATAGATACAGTTTTATTAACTTAGTTTTGAGGGGGAAGCATTTATCAATGCAAGCATTGAAGATGCAAGAGAAGTTGCAGCAGTTCTCGTTAGGGTTGTCGAAGGCATAGACAAGATCCCACTTAGCATATCACTAAGTTGTTTCCACAAAAGGAGCATGTTGTCGGCGCAGTAGTCCCTATATTTTATGGAGACTCGACTAGACCTTTCAGATCTTGTGGCTATTTTATACATGGAAAAACTGGGAAGTGATCTGACATATTGTTATAAATAATTCCACTTGCAAGATTGTTAGGAGTGTTGTTAGTCCAGATATGATCTATCACAGTGGCAGAGGTGGCAGTTACTCTGGTGGGTTTGTTTAATGTGACGCAGTAGAGCTTAGAATGGCAGGTAGCAAGAAGGTCTATTACTAAGGTGTCCGTTTCTAATTTTAATAGATCAAGGTTGAAATCTCCTGTAATGTAGCAAAGTTTCTTCTCTGAACTTATGATAGAGATAAACTCCGATAATTTTTCAAGAAAGTTCCTTACATTAGTGTGGGGTCTTCTGTAGATTACTCCTATAAGGATATTTCGTGTGCCGTTACGTAATTCATTAAAAACACTTTCCATGTACTCCTCCTGAACCTTTCAATCATCTTTTACAGAAGAGTTATACTTAATATCAACATATAGTGCGGCACCACCACTGTGAGGTGACGTATTGACTCAGTGTATAATTAGGAATGTTATACAAATGTTCAATATCGTTTAGTGGGTTTGGTCTCACAGAACCCAAGTACATCAAATTTATGGGAAATTGAAGATATACACTGATCTATTACGGCAGCTAAGTGAAGGGGAATACTGCTGATGTTATGGCTCGAGCAGTTGCGGAGAAAGATAGACGTTTTAAAGGGGGAGAACTCAGGACTGAACTCCTTCAGGCGGGTGTCCTGCCTAGACGGACACTTACAAAGGAGGGTCAGGAGGAGCAGGAGTGGAGTGTGGTTGTCTACAAGGGGTCTAAGGTCAGACTCAGGAAAGCTGACCAGGGTGTGGAGTGCAGAAACCCCTACCAAGTGTTTAAGGAAGCTGGAGAGAAAGAAAAGAGGCAGGACGTTGTGGTGGCAGGAGAGAAAAGGACAGTTGTTCAAACCCTGCCCAGTGGTAAGGTCGTGGTAGTTTGGGACAGCCAGGTGAGGGGTCATAAATAGGACTTTTTTGTGCAAGAGGTAAGAAACGTAGGACTAGGGTGTGTTTTCCTGGGGCTGGGATAGGGCATGTAGATGAGAGGATGGATAGGGTCTTGTCAGGGGAGGGTACCAGGCCAGTAGTGTGTCTTAGTGTAGGAGGCAACGACAAAGGAAAAGTTAGGAGTAAGGAACTTTTCAGGTAGTATAGGGAGGCGCTAGGGAAGGTTAGAGATAGGGGAGGGATCCCGATAGTATGTGGTGTCTGGCCTAGAGGGGAATTGGCGGTGAATAGCTGTCCAGGGCAATTGCTATAAAATGCCCACTAGAAAAACATTGTGCAAGCTATGGTTGGGCATTCATTGATAACTGGCGACCGTTCTCTGGCAACAACTACCTGTATAGTCGTGACGGGGTACATTTGTTTTGTGGGGAGGGAAAGACATTGTCTACATCCCAGGGGCGTGAAATTGTCACTCCAAAGGGGGGGGGGGGGTAGGCCAGTAGAGAGAGGTCGGGGTAAGTGTGAGTAAAAAAAGAAGCAGTTCCTGGGAAATAAAATTGGTCACTCAGGACAAGGGGTAAAACAGGACCAGGTTTGAATGTATACTATACAAACAGTAGGAGCGTTAGAAATATAATAGACTTGCTGAGAGCGGTTGTATGTACCGAGAATGTAGACGTCATAGCAATCACCGAAACTTGGATGAATCTGGCCAGCAAATATTTTTTTATCAGAGTACCACATAGAAGGGTACAACCTTTTTTAATAAGGACAGAGAAGGCAGGAAGGGGAGGGAGTCGCACTGTTCGCAAGGGATACATTAAAATGTTGTATTAATAACACAATAAAGAGTGAAATAGGAACCGAGTCTGTATGGGTAGAAATTGCAGAAGGAAGAGAAAAACTAATTATGGCAGTGATTTACAGGCCCCCAAGACTTGGGAAAGAAGCAGCTCAGCCCATATGGCAGGAAATGAGTTGGGCAGCAAGATACAACAACCTGTGCATTATGTGGGATTTCCACTTCAGAAATATTGACTGGGACAACATTATAGGTGACTATGAATCTAGAGACTTCCTAGGTGCAGTACAGGAAAAAATTAAAACAACTAATTACAGAACTTACTAGAGGTGACAATATATTAGACCTAGTATAAACAAATGAAGAATATATTATCAGATATATCACAGTAGGGAAAGAACTAGGGAACAGTGATCACAGAGAAATCAGGTTTACCCTAAATTGGGAAACAAAAAATAATGACAATATGGTCAGAGTCTCAGATTTTCCATCGGCAGATTATGAGGGCTTAAGAAGGTACCTAGGTGAGGTCACCTGGGACCGGTCAGGTCAGTCTACGGTAGGAAGGGGTGAGGTCACCAGTGACACAACAATTGATCATGACTATTTAAATTCACTAGTATACTGCGTAAAGCACAAGAACAAAATATACCATTCAGAAAAATTAACTCAAATAAGAATGAGCCAAGGTGGATGACCAGAAAACTTAAACATGACAAAGGGAATAAAGAAAGGAATTTATAAGAAATTAAAGGGAGGGGAGGAGCAGCTCAGAAATAGGTATAATGAACTATCTGGGAATGTTAAGAAAAATGTAAGGAAAGCAAAGAAAGACTATGAAATCAAAATAGCAAGAGAATCCAAGGCGAATCCCAAGGGATTTTTCCAGGTATATAGGACAAAGGTCAAGGACAAAGTGGGGCCTTTAAAGTCAGGGAGAGGGGAAGTGGTCGATGATAGTGAAAAAATAAGCAAAGCATTAAACAGCTACTTCTTATCAGTTTTCACAGAATATATTCACGAGGAATTGCGAGAGGTGGAACTGACATTTAGGGGAAATGAAGAAGAGAAATTAAAGAATATCACTATCAGAAAAGAGGATGTTCTTAAGATGATAAATAAATTAAAAAAGACAAAATCCCCATGGCCGGATGGAATTTTCCCTCGAGCTTTGAAAGAGGGTAAGGAACAGATTAGCAGATCCCTCGTAAATTTATTTACAAAATCATTAGACACGGGAGTTGTTCCAGATTTGTGGAAACAGGCAAATGTAGTACCCATGTTCAAAAAGGGAGACAGAGCATCAGCGTCAAATTACCGGCCGATTAGTGTGACGTCAGTAGTGGGGAAATTTTTTCATGAATTATAGCAAATAGCATCCGTGCACATTTAGAGAAAAACAAAATTAATCTACGACTCTCAACATGGATTTACAAATGGAAAATCTTGTCTATCAAATCTGCTGACGTTTCTTAGGAAAGTCTTCGAGGTAGTAGATAATGACGAAAATTACGATGTTATTTACTTAGAATTTAGCAAATCATTTAACAGAGTACCGCATCAGAGGCTTCTGAGAAAAGTTAAGGCTCATGGTATCGAGGGGAAAGTTTTAAATTAGATAAAATCATGGCTCACCGATAGAACACAGAGGGTCAGCGTAGATGGTCTTAATTCTGAGTGAGGCTGTGTTACTAGTGAGCTTCCTCAGGGGTCAGTACTAGGCCCACTCTTGTCCATAATTTACATAAAAGATGTAGATACTGGGATCAGCAGTGATATAAGCAAGTTTGCGGATGACACCAAAATAGGGCGGCAGATTAATTCAGAGCAGGGTGCAAATGTACTCGAGGAGGATTTAAATAAACTGCGGGAGTGGTCAGAACAATGGCGTACTTAATATTGGGAGAACAAATACTGTCAATGTATACAGCCTTAACAACATCAACCTAGAGAAGTCGACTTGTGAAAGAGACCTAGGGGTACTTGTAAGCCCGGACCTACGGCCTAGAAAACAGTGCGTTAATGTTCGAAATAGGCAAACAGAGTATTGGGTTTTATACCTAGAAGTGTAAGTAACAAGAGTGCAGAGGTCTTATTACAACTATATCTTGCGCTAGTCAGGCCGCACCTCGATTATGCGGTTCAGTTCAGGTGCCCCTATTATAGAATGGACATCAATTCACTACAGTCGGTGTAGCGAAGAATGACAAAAATGATTCCGGGACTTAGAAACCCTCCATATCAGGATAGGTTAAAGAAACTTAACTTGCATTCCCTAGAAAGACGGAGAGTGCGAGGAGATATGATAGAAGTATTTAAGTGGGTGAAAGGAATCAATAAAGGGTATATAGATAAAGTTCTTATAATATCCGAGCAGGATAGGACTCGGAGCAACGGATTTAAGTTGGATAAGTTTAGGTTTATGAGGGAGATAGGAAGAAACTGGTTCACAAATAGTGTGGTGGACGAGTGGAACAAGCTTAGCAACTTTGTAGTAAGTGCTGGAACTCTGGAAAGTTTCAAAAGGAGGCTAGATAGATTCATGGATGATAGAGAGTGGTAGTAACTCTCGACAGGAGCTGCCATGAACAGGCCAACCGGCCTATTGCAGACTCCTTATTTTCTTATGTGATCTAAAATCATCTCTGGTTTCCTTCTTGTTTCACAATCAGGTGACTAGTGTTAATTGAAGGTGTCACAGTATTTTATGGTTTATTTAATTTCTGTTGTCCCCAGCTTATTAATTAATTATTGTTGTTTCTGTTATTTCTCTTAAATGTTTCTATGAAGTCTTTGTGATATAATTAAAGTGTTTTCTACATAATATTTCCTCCTCCTCTGTCTTTTATGGAAGTTTCTTTTGAGATCATCAGTGTGGATCTTGAACAACGACTAACTGTGGTAAAACTTTAATCTCATATAAGTATGTGTTAGGTTCTCACTGCGCCATGTTAGGTTCTGAATAATAAGTTCTATATACAGGAGAGAACACAAACACCTGTATAGTTTTGTAGGTTCGGTTTACTGGATAAGAGTATGTACACAAAGGAGAGCAGCACTCTCTCTTGACTAGGCTCCCGGTCAACTGCTATAGGCGACGTATGGCAAGTGATACATTAGCAGCTTCCATACGTCGCCAGGCACATTAATTAAGCGTGTGGGATATGGTAATAACATTGCCACACGCTGCTAGCTAGGCTGAATAAATAATACATAAATGGAGCACATACATAATATACATACATGATATATAATCCAGCATACATAATATACATACAGTATGCATGGCTTTTCTGTGTCCAGTTACTGATTCAGGCTAGGGGAAATCCTCTAGAGTATCACGTTAAACAACAACAACAACACCCGAACAACAACAACACCCCAACAACAATAACGATAACAACAACACCCCAACAACAATAACGATAACAACAACACCCCAACAACAATAACGATAACAACAACAACAATAACAACACCCCCCCAACAATAACAGCCCCAGAAACATCCGCTTTCACTCTCAGCATCGCCACAATAAAGACCAACATTCTTCTCTTTCTACTTCCTACTTCAGAACATCGTCGTGTATGTGGGTAATGAAGACTCCCTAATGTTTTTACGTCAGGGTTGGGTCTATATGTTTTCTCTTACTATGACTCCCTGACGATGCCTTGGTCAATCTCCCTTTGAGAAAAAAGTTTTATGTGAGTATTGTCAGAGTCCATTGTAGTTAGAGAGAAGAGAACAGAGATATGGAAGGATATGGACGAAATGAAGCACACTGGGACTCGCCGACATATACTGTACAATATACATATATATATATATATACTGATAACCACAAGGAAAAAGAAAACACGAAGTTCGTGTTTTCTTTTTCCTTGTGGTTATCAGCATTTACCTGGATCACGCGCACCTACAGTGATTTATTTGCATATATATATATATATATATATATATATATATGTCGTGAGTGTCCTTGTGGCCTAGCCGGTAAGCGTTCCCTAGTCACACCCAGTAGGTCGAGGGTTCGATTCCTTGCTGGTGAGGTCGTTGATTATATGTTCAAAGTCCGCGTGTTAAATGGACTAAAAATGAAATATATATATATATATATATATATATATATATGTATATACAAGTGATCGTGGGCCCTTTGTGCCCTGTGGCAAGTCCGGTGGTACAGTTTACCGAGGCGTGAAAGTTCGAACACTCGTGCTTGGCTAGCGAGCAACCGCCGTCCTGCTGACAGGGCACAGCCACATCGTTTTCCAAATGGTCGTGGTTGTTATAATCATAGTCGTCGTTGTTATAATCGTGGTCGTGGTTGTTATAATCATAGTCGTGGTTATGATCATAGTCGTGGATGTTATAATCATAGTCGTGGTTGTTATACTCATTGTCGTGAGTGTTATAATCATGGTCGTGGTTGTTATAATCATATTTGTGGTTATAATAATCATGGTTTTAGTTGTTATAATCATAGTCGAGGTTGTTATAATCATTGTCGTGAGTGTTATAATCATGGTCTTGGTTGTTATAATCATATTTGTGGTTGGTATAATTATGGTTTTAGTTGTTATAATCATAGTCGTGGTTGTTATAATCATTGTCGTGGTTGGTATAATCATATTTGTGGTTGTTATAATCATATTTGTGGTTTTTATAATCATGGTTTTAGTTGTTATAATCATAGTCGTGGTTGTTATAATCATGGTCGTGAATGTTATAATCATGGTCGTGATTGTTATAATCATATTTGTGGTTGTTATAATCATGGTCTTGGTTGTTATAATCATATACGTGGTTGTTATACTCATGGTTTTAGTTGTTTTAATCATAGTTGTGGTTGCTATAATCATGGTCGTGGTTGTTATAATCATAGCCGTGGTAATGATCATAGTCGTGGATGTTATAATCATAGTCGTGGTTGTTATAATCTTGGTCGTGAGTGTTATAATCATGGTCGTGATTGTTATAATCATGGTCGTGGTTGTTATAATCAGAATCGTGGTTATGATCATAGTCGTGGTTGTTATAATCATAGTCGTGAGTGATATAATCATGGTCGTGAGTGTTATAATCATGGTTTTAGTTGTTATAATCATATTTGTGGTCGTTATAATCATAGTCGTGGTTTTAATCATAGTCGTGGTTGTTATAATCATATTCGTGGTTGTTATAATCATGGTCTTGGTTGTTATAATCATGGTCGTGGTTGTTATAATTATGGTCGTGAGTGTTATAATCATGGTCGTGAGTGTTATAATCATGGTCTTGGTTGTTATAATCATATTTGTGGTCGTTATAATCATAGTCGTGGTTATGATCATAGTCGTGGTTGTTATAATCATATTCGTGGTCGTTATAATCATAGTTGTGGTTATGATCATAGTCGTGGTGGTTATAATCATGGTCGTGAGTGTTATAATCATGGTCGTGGTCGTTATAATCATAGTCGTGGTTATAATCATGGTCGTGGTTGTTATAATCATATTCGTGTTCGTTATAATCATAGTCGTGGCTATGATCATAGTCGTGGTTGCTATAATCATATTCGTGGTCGTTATAATCATAGTCGTGGTTATGATCATAGTCGCGGTTGTTATAATCATGGTCGTGAGTGTTATAATCATGGTCGTGGTCGTTATAATCATATTCGTGGTCGTTATAATCATAGTCGTGATTGTTAAAATCATGGTCGTGAGTGTTATAATCATGGTCGTGGTTGTTATAATCATAGTCGTGGTTATTATAATCATGGTCGTGGGTGTTATAATCATATTGGTGGTTGTTATAATCATATATGTGGTTGTTATAATCATAGTCGTGGTTGTTTAATCATGGTCGTGGTTGTTATAATCATAGTCGTGATTGTTATAATCATAGTCGTGGTTGCTATAATCATAGTCTTGGTTGTTTAATCATGGTCTTGGTTGTTATAATCATATTTGTGGTTGTTATAATCATGGTTTTAGTTGTTATAATCATAGTCGTGGTTGTTATAATTATGGTCGTGAGTGTTATAATCATGGTCGTGAGTGTTATAATCATGGTCTTGGTTGTTATAATCATATTTGTGGTCGTTATAATCATAGTCGTGGTTATGATCATAGTCGTGGTTGTTATAATCATATTCGTGGTCGTTATAATCATAGTCGTGGTTATGATCATAGTCGTGGTGGTTATAATCATGGTCGTGAGTGTTATAATCATGGTCGTGGTCGTTATAATCATAGTCGTGGTTATAATCATGGTCGTGGTTGTTATAATCATATTCGTGTTCGTTATAATCATAGTCGTGGCTATGATCATAGTCGTGGTTGTTATAATCATATTCGTGGTCGTTATAATCATAGTCGTGGTTATGATCATAGTCGCGGTTGTTATAATCATGGTCGTGAGTGTTATAATCATGGTCGTGGTCGTTATAATCATATTCGTGGTCGTTATAATCATAGTCGTGATTGTTAAAATCATGGTCGTGAGTGTTATAATCATGGTCGTGGTTGTTATAATCATATATGTGGTTGTTATAATCATGGTCGTGGTTGTTATAATCATAGTCGTGGTTATTATAATCATGGTCGTGGGTGTTATAATCATATTGGTGGTTGTTATAATCATATATGTGGTTGTTATAATCATAGTCGTGGTTGTTTAATCATGGTCGTGGTTGTTATAATCATAGTCGTGATTGTTATAATCATAGTCGTGGTTGCTATAATCATAGTCTTGGTTGTTTAATCATGGTCGTGGTTGTTATAATCATGGTCGTGGTTGTTATAATCATAGTCTTGGTTGTTTAATCATGGTCGTGGTTGTTATAATCATGGTCGTGGTTGTTATAATCATAGTCGTGGTTGTTATAATCATAGTCGTGGTTGTTATAATCATAGTCGTGGTTGTTATAGTTATAGTCGTGGTTGTTATAATCATGGTCGTGGTTGTTATAATCATAGTATTGATTGTTATAATCATAGTCGTGGTTGTTGTAATCATAGTCTTGGTTGTTTAATCATGGTCGTGGTTGTTATGATCATGGTCGTGGTTGTTTATTACTTCTGAAACCAGGAAAAAATGATGAGAGGTTGTTATAATCATAGTCGTGGTTGTTATAATCATAGTCGTGGTTGTTATAATCATGGTCGTGGTTGTTATAATCATAGTCGTGAGTGTCATAATCATGGTCTTGGTTGTTATAATCATAATCTTGATTGTTATATTCATAGTCGTGGTTGTTATAATCATGGTCGTGGTTGTTATGATCATAGTCGTATGTATTATAATCATAGTCGCCGTTGTTATAATCATGGTCGTGGTTGTTATAATCATGGTCGTGGTTGTTATGATCATAGTCGTATGTGTTATAATCATAGTCGTGGTTGTTATGATCATGGTCGTGGTTGTTTATTACTTCTGAAACCAGGAAAAAATGATGAGAGGTTGTTATAATCATAGTCGTGGTTGTTATAATCATAGTCGTGGTTGTTATAATCATGGTCGTGGTTGTTATAATCATAGTCGTGAGTGTCATAATCATGGTCTTGGTTGTTATAATCATAATCTTGATTGTTATATTCATAGTCGTGGTTGTTATAATCATGGTCGTGGTTGTTATGATCATAGTCGTATGTATTATAATCATAGTCGCCGTTGTTATAATCATGGTCGTGGTTGTTATAATCATGGTCGTGGTTGTTATAATCATGGTCGTGGTTGTTATAATCATGGTCGTGGTTGTTATAATCATGGTCGTGGTTGTTATAATCATGGTCGCCGTTGTTATAATCATGGCCGTGGTTGTTATAATCATGGTCGTGGTTGTTATGATCATAGTCGTATGTGTTATAATCATAGTCGTGGTTGTTATGATCATGGTCGTGGTTGTTTATTACTTCTGAAACCAGGAAAAAGAGAGGAGAGAGAATAGAGAGAATGAAGAGAAAGAGAAAGGAGCAGGAAGGATTGAAGAAGTGAGAGGGAAATAATAAGAGGGGCATAACCCAGAGATGGGGGAAAAGAAAAAAAACAATTCGAAGACAAAGACAGAGAGAGAGAGAGAGAGAGAGAGAGAGAGAGAGAGAGAGAGAGAGAGAGAGAGAGAGAGAGAGAGAGAGACATACAGAGCGAATGACAGAAAAAAATATGCAGTCAGAACAGTAGACCGAAACAGACAAACAGACAGAGAACGACAGAAGTACAGAGTACATTATGGACAGTAACAAGACAGATCACCAGGAGAGAACCATCCTCGATGGGGGGAGGGGGAGGGGTGAAATGAAGAACCTCTCGTGCAGGAAACACTTACACTCTTTTCCCTATACTCTGGGTCTCGTCAAGTCTCTGTCTGTCTGTTTGTCTCTCTCTCTCTCTCTCTCTCTCTCTCTCTCTCTCTCTCTCTGTATGTCAGTGTGTGCATGTGTGTGTGTGTGTGTGTGGCTTCGAGCTGAACAAGATCTTTGACAGATCCATCAAGTCCTGAGAATAAAAACAATCATTTTATAAGCGTCTTACAAACTTTTTTCCTGAAGGTCTCACGTATCGGCTGGGCAGGAGAACCTTCGCCGAGTCAAGACAAGTCAGCCAAATCCTTCCGCGTATCCCAGGGCAGATTTTTCTGATTGTTCTGACTCTTCTGTTTGGTTAGTCAGACAGTCAAATTCTCCTTTACCAGAGCAGGAGAGGGGATTGGACTGATCCTCCTATCTACATGCTGGTCGTGACACACACGGAGGCACAGCACGGCGACATCCACGTTAGGAAACTGGTCCCCTGGACGACTCTTACGCCAGCCGTGTTCCTGACGCAGGGTGAGTTCGATTCTTCCCATTGTGTTGACCTTGTGTCTCCTCCTTTATTTTGATAAATAAAATTATTGGTCAATTTGCATATCTAGTGAATAAAGGTGGGAGGTTTACATTTAATGCCGTTATTGTCATTTCACTTTGCACACAACACCGTCCCGTCTGACCTAAGAATACATGATCCTCATTCCTATTCTCTTTCCTTCTTTCACAAGAGAGGAAAATAACAGTGTTCGATTCTCGTGGACAGTTCCATAATTTAACACTCAGTCAACTATAATCACCCGTAAAGAATAAAAGAAAACACTACCTGTTGATTACTGGCAATCTTCTTTTCTACAATGGATGGAAAAGTTGTAAGGAGAGCCATTTACCAGGCACAACAAGGCTCAACAGGTTGGCGGTGATGGTAAACCAGGTAACACAGTACACTAACACCTGCCAATATTCTCGTTTTGGGAGCATTGTTAAAGATGTTCTGGACTATAATTAATCACAGAATTGATAAATACATGGACATATAACTCAATGATATTGAAGAACAACTTCATAACATTATATTAGAATGATTATGTAGATTATAATTATCTTTTTCGTTATTATACTGTAAATGTAAAGCAAATATAGTTGGTACAGGTGAAAATTAGAAAGAAAAACACATGATGGAAAAAATGACTTAAAGCCGTGGTCAGATAAACACTAAACACAACATACACATTTATATAAACTTAAAAACTGATGTGTTACAATATTTTAATTGTATGTCCCTAAACTTGGAGCATTGGCAGTAAAAGATATTGGAGACTTTCACCCTTGACTAAATAGTTGAAGTGATTGAGAAAGACTGAATTATTTTGATAAATTAAGAAGATAATCTGAAAGGTTCTGAATTACGTGTTCAAGACAACTCATTTGGTAAAAGCTGAATCTTCCTGGCAACATCAACAAGAAGTGAAGGACAGACAAAAATCACGTGAGTAGGAACTTTTAATTAAAAGACAGCTGATGTAGGACTTGTAATAGAAACTGTTTGTACATTTCTAAATAAACACCTGCGAGACCCCTATATAACAAACCCATAAAGAGGTTCAACATAGAGTTATTGAAGGTTGATGGAGAACTGAGTCAGCTTCCTGATTGTGACCTGTCAGCTAATGTCAAAAAACCGAAGAGAGAAAAGATGACAGTATATCACAGAGGGGGTGGACGTGCCTCTGTGTCTCCCAGTGACCTACGCTAAAAATTTAGAAACAAGATAAACGATTCTCAGTGTAAATATGTTGCTCACCTCAGCCACAGCATCAACAACAACACGCCTTCTAACTTGGAACCGTATTCTGAGTATCATACGCAAAGACATTTTAACGTCTGAATTACCAAGGGCCTTGGTAGTGCAGGAAGTAGGTTGGTGTACGGGAGTAACTCTCACGTGTGATCCCTTGACTAAATAAGCCAGAAAAACACAGATACAGAGTGGATAATAATAACAATATTAACATGGCTGAGCCAGTTGAGAACCTGAGCTCTCCTATAGGCACCTGATATATACTATACATTTATCTCAAGGAAGTATTATGTAACATTTAGTATCATCTGGAATAGTACAATAGCATGGTGGTAATAAGAACATCTCAGAATGTTACCACGGTTATCACTTCAATATTTATTTATTTATCTATTATTTATTAATTCATTTTTGTTTTTATATTATAGGTATATACATAAATTACAGTGGAATTGAAAAACATAAATATAATGGGGGAGCAGTACAACCTGGGTTGTACAGTATTAAGGTTGAACAAGAGGACAGGGCTGTTAGGATTATGTCTACTTGGCAAATATATTTTTTTGCAATGGTAATTTCTTATCTATTTAAAAGATAATTTCTGATAAAACGGCTTTGATGGTACAATAAAAGCAGGTAATGTAAATATAGTAGGTGTTACAAGAAATATTAATAGTTGGACAATAGATATTTTTTAAGAGATGGTTTAAAGGAAAGGATTAGAAAATCATGGACTGTGATCGCCGGCTGTACCAAACACGTTATGTTCTTGTTTACATATACTGATTTACACACACACACACATTTAACACCTTAATACATACAAATTCAAATACAAATCTAAACTCAGCTGTATAAATTTTTACCTATCCACAAAAATCAGGTGTAATTATTATTTATTACATGTGAAAGTTCCTAAGAACCGACAAGTGTGTATTTTTCTGGTAACGGGGGATTTACACTACAGGTGATTGAAAAGTTTCTTGTTTATTTCTTTGTAGGTTTCCTTGTAAATAAATTCAAATCATGGAAATAAACGACCTCTATCTATCTATCTATCTGTCTCTCTCTCTTGCAAGAATGACAACCATATTATCTTATTTCCTAAGCAGTTTTCACTTTATTGTTGTTTTTCATTTATTACCCAATTTATTCGTTTGTCTTGTTAAAAGGCATCTGGTTCCCTTTGGATCCGAGCGAGAATTTTGGCGACTCTACAAACAAGATTTTTGCTGAGTCTATGAGCGAAATTTTTGCTCGTTTTTGTATTTTTTGTTTGTTTAGACCTTTAAGTGTTACGCGAGCGTGGATGTGTGTGTGTGTGTGTGTGTGTATGCATGTGTATATTCATGAAAACAAAGTGAAACACGAAAGGCTCTTCAGAAACAACTCTTAAACTGTGTCACATAAGAGGTAAGACCCTGAGGAGCTTTCTATAATGATAATAAAGAAAAGTGAATTAAAAAGAGACATATTAGGGGTTCTTTCAGGTACATCCCTAACGTCGTCAACCTTCTTACATCCTACACCAGTCTCTTAATTTACCTATGAGAACAAGTTGTTGATAATTAATACCGACATGAAAATGTGAGTTTTACTGGTACCATCATGAATTTGTTAATCTCACTCGGGTGCCATGGGTAACTTACTAAGGAATGAGCAAAATCCTATGCGAGGAAACGTTTTCAGAAACATTTCCAAACATATAAGCGATAGTTGTTTGACCCCAGATACCCTAGAGAGACGATCACCTACAGAGATATGAATACAAACTGGAGCATTGATCCCTCTTCATATACACGCTTATCTATGTGCCCCGGAAACCCCAGAGAAGGGCGGCCCCTAGCACTACTCCTCGGCAGAAACGATCAATACGTGTCGAGTGTCCTTGGCGGTGCACCTCCTCCTTCCCCAGACGGCAATGCACACACACACACACACACACACATACGTCGCCCCACTGTTTGTTGACATGATCACCGACGCCGGGATCAGCTGGACCTAGGCAACCAGGAATGAGGAGGAACAGGTGAAGAAGAAGAAGGAGGCGTCCGTCTGTACCACCTGACACTCGACCTCCTCTACCCCCCACTCCCCCTCCCCCACAACTCCACTTAAGCGATAATTTTATTGTGGAATCAAACGTTGATTCCACAATATTGATTTCTTGTATTTAATCTAAAATTAATATGAAACGAGCGTGCTAATATGGTCAAACACTGAGAGTTGTCGGCCAGACATCATCTAGCCCCCCCAAAAAACCATTACGAATATATCTTTTGTTTCAAAAGCCATACTATTCCATTATGATTCACATCCGATATTTACTGCACGAAAAACTGCCACCTTACTCCTGTTGTTTAGTACTGCTTAAATAACAATATCTCGATGCTGAGTGGAATATGCAGGAGATCCAGGAAAGACTGTAGAGGATGTGTGTCGATGATTTTAAATTTAAGAATAAGATTTGGTGGGTTGTCTTCTCTCAGGACCTCGTAAGTATTGATCCAAGTTACTCTCTGGTTACTGTAAAAATAAAACAAATACACACACACACACACACAAACACTATACTACTACTACTTTGCTGTCACTCAGAATCGAGAATGACGATCATCCAGCTATAATACAATGATATGAGTTATTAGGGATGTCACTTTCGTTGGTGAGCTCAGAAATGACTCGAGAGGCTGACACGTGTGGTTCTCCTCCAAGCCTTACGGTGTGGGGTGATCGTCTCCCAGCTGACAGGGTCGATTTGGCACTTTTTTCAGGTTTGTCCTAAGACTATTTTTATACTTTTTCAGTTGCCTGTCAGCGTTACGTTTACTATTCGTTAGGTGACTGTAAAGTAGCTACTTTGGCAGCTTATTGTCGTCCATGCGGGTAACATGGCCAATCCAACGTAGTTGTTCATGGATAATGGTAGCCTCGATGATTCTACAGTTGGTGTTAGCAAGCATACTGGCATTTGTTCTCTTGTCTTCCCAGAGAACTCGGAAGATGGAATATAGACTATGTTGGTGAAAGTTTTCAAGTGTCTTATGGTGCCTCCAGTATGTGACCCATGTCTATCTACCATATAGTAGGGTGGAGAGTACAACTGCTCGATATACGTGAAACTTCGTAGATAAATTCATTTCCCTACAGCTGAAGACACGGATACGGAGTCTGCCAAAGGCTCGAGATGCTCATCTGATCCGGTGGCAGCCAAGATTCTGAAAGTGGGTAACATTAGAGAGGGGTAGTACCGTTAAACTGGATGGATGGTGGTGTGGCTGAACCAGAGGCAGCCTGAAAGAGAATCTGAGTCCTATGTACATTCAGCTCAAGGCCGAAGTGTGCATAAGCATCTGCGTAGGTGTTCAGGATCACCTGTAGGTCGCGTTTAGTGTGAACGATAAGGGTGAGATCGTCTGCATACTGAAGTTCCGTAATAGATCCTGCGGACACCTTTGTGCCTGCCTGGAGTCGTCTTATGGTGAAAAGACCATTCACCCGGTACTGGATGTTCTTCCCGCCGGCTAAACTGGCACGAGTAGGGAAGACAGCCAAAAAAATGGAAATGAGAGTTGGTGCCAGCTCACATCCTTGTTTTAACCCCGTTTGGATGGGTGCCATTGTGTAGGACACTGCCGTTGATGCCATCGTGGAGTTGCCTCACAATGGCAATGAATTTTGGTGGGCAGCCAAAATGGCTGAGGGTCTGCTAGAGGGCTTCCCTGTTGACAGAATAGAGGGCCTTGGTTTGGTCAATGAAGGCCATGTACAGGTCTCTGTACTTTTTCTGCTTCTGGGGGGTAGCAAAGATCATGTCAGTGGTGTCACAAAATGGTCTAAAGCCACATTGAGATTCTGGGAGGAAGTTTTCCGCCTCAGGAAGAAGTCTGTTTAGGAGAACTCGGGTGATAATCTTGCCAGCTATAGAGAGCAACGAGGTCCCACGGTAGTTGCCACAGTCTGACAGGTCTCCCTTGTTCTCATAAATATTGACGATGGTGGCATCTTTAAGAGCTTGGGGGATTTCCTCCTTTTCCCACATATTCTCCAGGAGAGAGTAGTGACGGCGGGTAAGCACAGGTCCTCCAGGCTTATACATCTTAGCTGGGATTCCATCAGGCCCTGTGGCTTTGTTATTTTTCATCTGTTTGATGGCAGTAGCTACCGCATCCAGGGATGGGGGATAGCTGAGGTGGGTCAGCTCAGGATACTGAGAGACCGGCTGCGTAGTGAAGACATCCACATCGGTGTTTAGATTGAGCAGCGAATGGTAGTCCACTTTCCAGCACTGAAACATGCCTTCTTCGTCTATAATTAGGTAGCTACCGTCGGATGAGCGAAGGAGGGACGATAAATTGTTTTAGTAGAATTGAAACATTCATGCATCTTGTGTTGATAAAGAAGTTTTTGTATTTTGCATGCTTTGATTTTCGACGAGTCGTTGTTTAGATTGCGAAGTTCACGTTGAGCTGCCTCTTTCTTCTTGTGATAAGTACCAACTTAGTTCCGGGACAAAGGGTTGTTCTGCCAGTCAGTTAAAGCAGTATGTTTATCATCGAAGAGTACGTTGAATTTAAGGTAATTTTTATCAAACCACTCCTGGTGTACAAGTATTCTTTTGATCTGGCCGTGGGTATCTGCAGGTTTTTGTCAAGACAATGTCGAGAATACCCCATTTGGTACTGGGATTTGGGTTGTTAGTTCTCGGGATATTTATCAGCCCCTGTTCGAGCTAGATACTTAATGTTAAAACCTCTTCTAGGGGTTTGTTGCTTTCGCTAATTTGGGGCGAGGTGAAGTGAGAGTTTGGCTCTGACAAGCAGATGATCAGTGTTGCATTGGTGTGAGCCATGCATGGCTCGGGTGATGAGAACATCTCGGCGATCTCTTTCTTTGAAAATGATGTAGTCTATGAGATGGCAGTGTTTGGATCGTGGGTATTGCTATGAACTCTTGAACTTGTCAGATCTCCTAAACAAGGTATTTGTGTTAGTGAAGTTGTGTGCAGAACATTTGCTGAGGAGGAGTAGGCCGTTTGGATCACACCTGCCTAGTACATTCTTCCCTATGATTCCCTGCCAAATGTCAGCATCTGCCAACTCTGGCATTGAAGTCACTTAGGAGCACAACCTTATCTTCTCTGGGATAGAGGTTAGTACTCTGTCAAGGTCGGTGTAAAAGGCCTCCTTGATGTCATCCTCTGCATCCAGTGTTGGGGTGTATGCACTGATAAAAAAAGCATGAAGTGAGTGATTCTATGGGACCCGGAGCGTCATGAAGCGCTTGTTGATCCCAACAAGTTTTTCAGTTAGTCTATGTAGGATGCATTGGCGAAGGCAAAGCCAACCCCATAAATGCGATTTCCATCCGCAGTCAGTTAACCTTCCAGAAGAAGGTATAGCCAGACCCCCCGTTCTGTGAGTCGGGACTTACTAATGGCTGCTACGTCGATGTTACCACGATTCCTAGTATATATATATATATATATATATATATATATATATATATATATATATATATATATATATATATATATATATATATATATATATATATATATATATCTTGATAAAATCACACGGGAAAATGGAAACAACGGAGTACCTTAGCTTTCGTCTTTATTCAAGACATCTTCAGAGGCAACTGGATTACATGGACAGAGAGAGGCTTAAATATACAGGGTGACCTAAAAACATGAGGTCAGGTCAAAATGATGACATCCACTAATCCCCACACCAACACACACGTAGAGGAGCTTAAGAGAAGGGTGGTGACGTGACTAGTCAAGTCAGGTCAGAAAAAAGGGGACCCACAAAATAACTATCATACATCTAGATCAAAGGTTTTTAAAGCATTTTTAACCTTGGGCCACTGACAAATAAATTTATGTAACATATTATCAGTTTTGAACTGACCATCACTAAGGATTATTGATTTTAATTCCTTAATCAAACTAGCTTCAACAAGAAGTCTTTCTGTGACACAAGATGATTTGAAAACTTCTATGCTTTTTTCCCAAGCAATGGGGTGATTATTATTCCTAACATGAACGAACAAGGCACTGCTTTCAGATGCAGTTCTAATATTATACTTATGTTGTTTGATTCTAAGCTGCAGTGTTTTTCCTGTCTGACCTACATAATTACAATTACATTTGCTACATGGAATACAATAAACACTACCATTTACATTCAAACTTGGGCTATTCCTTATTAACATATTAGTAATGGTTGAGTCATACTTGAAAACAACATTAATATTTAGAAGCTTGAGGGACCGAACTAAAGGGACAAATTCATTACGATAGGGCAGAGTCAAAATATTCTTAAGTGTAGGAACTTGTCTGGTTTGAGAGGAATGAAAGGATTTTTTAGCCCTATTAAAACAACGGTCAACAAACACAGAAGGGTACCCAAGTTTATGTGCAATAGAACGAATGTGTTTCAATTCATCGTCAATATGTTAATAAGGAATAGCCCAAGTTTGAATGTAAATGGTAGTGTTTATTGTATTCCATGTAGCAAATGTAATTGTAATTATGTAGGTCAGACAGGAAAAACACTGCAGCTTAGAATCAAACAACATAAGTATAATATTAGAACTGCATCTGAAAGCAGTGCCTTGTTCGTTCATGTTAGGAATAATAATCACCCCATTACTTGGGAAAAAAGCTTAGAAGTTTTCAAATCATCTTGTGTCACAGAAAGACTTCTTGTTGAAGCTAGTTTGATTAAGGAATTAAAATCAATAAACCTTAGTGATGGTCAGTTCAAAACTGATAATATGTTACATAAATTTATTTGTCAGTGGCCCAAGGTTAAAAATGCTTTAAAAACCTTTGATCTAGATGTATGATAGTTATTTTGTGGGTCCCCTTTTTTCTGACCTGACTTGACTAGTCACGTCACCACCCTTCTCTTGAGCTCCTCTACGTGTGTGTTGGTGTGGGGATTAGTGGATGTCATCATTTTGACCTGACCTCATGTTTTTAGGTCACCCTGTATATTTAAGCCTCTCTCTGTCCATGTAATCCAGTTGCCTCTGAAGATGTCTTGAATAAAGACGAAAGCTAAGGTACTCCGTTGTTTCCATTTTCCCGTGTGATTTTATCAAGATTTATCTTATCCACGTTTTCATTGTGGATTTTCATAAAATATATATATATATATATATATATATATATATATATATATATATATAAATATATATAAATATATATATATATATATATATATATATATATATATATTTACACTCATCTTTCTGTGAAAGCTTCGAGAATGCAGTGAGGTCCGGGCGGCTCATCCGCTAGGCCACGGTAGGACGCCACCCTCCGGGAGGCTCCACATTGTCTCACTGTTCAGTCCCCAAAACTTCTTCTTCCATCAATAGTTCATTAACGGTGTATGTAAGTTCCACCATGTGTTTCACTACAACGGTACAGCAAAGTAAATTTTTTTAGCACTAAACTGTTTTTATTTAATTGTCTAATCATCACTACATATAACACCACCCATCATCACTACATATAACATCATCCATCATCACTGCATATAACACCATCCATCATCACTGCATATAACACCATCCATCATCACTACATATAACACCACCCATCATCACTACACATAACAATATTCATCATCACTACATATAACATTATCCATCATCACCACAATAACACCATCCATCATCACTACATATAACACCATCCGTCATCACTACATATAACATCATCCATCATCACTACATATAACACCACCCATCATCGCTACATATAACAACATCCATCATCACTACATATAACATCATCCATCATCACTACATATAACACCATCCATCATCACTGCAGATCGGTAAAGTAGTTTCCGAAATTCTCGTGCGAACACACACACACACACACGCACACATACAACTGGAAGGAAAAGCTCAAAAACACAGCAATACTGATTGTGGCTGGATCTGGCCTAACCTGACCTGACCTCACGGCTTCACCTGACCTAACCTGAAGGATGGAGCACACCTGCATTGCCCCAAGCTACTGTCCTGGCCACACACCCGCCCAACCGCATCCAGCCCATACGAGCACGAACTGATTGCTACAAGAACAGCCCAGTCCCAACCATTGTAAAAATTAGCAACACCTAATTATTATATGTCATATTTGTATCACTTATGTTACTTGTACATCATTTGTAAATCAAGAGACCCATTCCCCAATTATTTAATTGTATATTTTCAGCCTTCCGGCTGCCATGCTCTTTCAATTAACCGTTAATTATTATTATTATTATTATTACACACAAACACAGACATACTTCTTTGTTTTATATATATATATATATATATATATATATATATATATATATATATATATATGCAAGTAAATCACTGTAGGTGCGCGTGATCTAGGTATATGCTGATAACCACAAGGAAAGAAGAAAACACGAAGTTCCCAAGCGCTTTCGTGTAATTCACATCTTCAGGGGTGAGTACATATATATATATATATATAATATATATATATTATATATATATATATATATATATATATATATATATATATATATATATATATATATACTGTATATATATATATGTTACGCTTTTTTGGCGAGATCGGTTATTGCAAAATTACCGGCATGCATATTGTTAATTTTGCAAAATAACTTACAAATAGGTTTACCAAAGTAAAAAAAAAAAGAACAGACCCCCAATTAACCAAGTATCAATCTACACGAACCATCCTAACCTAACCTAACCTGACTTAACCTAACCTAATCTAACCCATCCTAACCTAATCTAATGGAACAGATGTAATATTATGCCCAGGTGATGAGTTTCTAGGAAAATGACAACTAAAGAGATAAAATTGAGTAAAAAAAGAGTGTGCGATGGAGGTGAAAATTTTGATTAGAAGAAAGTGCACGCGCGGGCGAGACAGACAGACAGGCGGAGAGCGCAAGTATAAGAGTTTACACACACAATAAAGGCAAACATCTCAATTGTTTCGCATTAGGGCAACCTGTGATAAGGGTTCGTTAGACACTATCTATATGACTGAGGTCTCTCTCTCTCTCTCTCTCTCTCTCTCTCTCTCTCCACGAGGAACGGCTGTGCCATTGACTTTCGCGGATATTAAAATGAACAATGATCAATTCATCAGAGAAGTTTATAAGAGTGAGAAATTTATTTATTTTAACTTTAGATGAGAGAAGAACGCAGGTTATCGGTGTGGTAGTTTGGCCAAGCAGAAGATACAATGATTTAAGAGAATTTATTTTTGTGGGTGGGGGATGAAAAGTTGAGATTTGGTTCAAGAGAAACAGGAGAAATAAAAAAGATGAATGTTCGTTAGCCCAGAAACTACAGTATCTATCTAACCCGTATTTAAACTGAGGAGTTATTTACCGAACTTGCATTTATCTATTTATTATTTTTTATTTTTTTTTTTTAGGTAAAGGTGGGGAAAGGATGGAAGGCATGCTGGGGCTCAAGGCACAGCCAGACATGAGGGATGGAGAAGTCACAACATATAGTCGTGGGGGGAAAGGTTGGAAAAGAAGTTTAATGAGTTAAAGAGACGGAGACGACACCCCTTGTTTTACATATTACAGAGTTTGTTAGCTAACTAAGCTAACCTAAGATTTAGGATGAGGTTGCACAATTGTTACTTTGGTAGACAATGATTAGTATGATTTTACAATTAAACTAGTCATTGTCTACCGAAGTAACCATTGTGCAACCTCATCCTAAATCTCAGGAGTGCATTTAAATTAAAAGGTTATCTACCTAACCTGTATTTAAAATAAAAAGTTATCTACCTAACCTATATTTAAATTAAGAAGTTATCTCCCTAACCTGTATTTAAGTTAAGAAGTTATCTACCTAACCTGTATTTAAATTAAGAAGTTATCTATCTAACCTGTATTTAAACTAGGAAGTTATTTACCTAACCCATAAGCTTCTAAAACTAGAAGCTAATAAATGTACAGTCACCCACAAAACTCCTGTCACCTCTCCTGTTGTTCTACAAACTACGATATTTCGACTAGTGAAGCCGAAGCCTTTTTGGACAGTGATTACTACTTCGGGCTCACGAGTCAGACGCCCGTATTATTAAACAATATCTTTCCTTGAAGAGGGTCGTCGTGTTTCAACCCGAGTTTTGAACTAAATGAGTCCTGAGGGACACAGCGGTACTGTACGGTGAAATTAACTAATTCCAATATTATAAATTAATATTATTGGAATTAGTTAATTTTACCGCCACACTACCCCGTTAAGTACTGTACTGTGGTGTCCCTCAGGACTCATTTAGTTTAAAACTCGGGTTGAAACACGACGACCCTCTGCAAGGGAAGATTTTGTTTAATAATACGGGCGTGAGTTTCGGGGTTAGTGGAACAGCAAGAGAGGTGATAAGAGTTTTGTTGATGACTGTCTGCGTGTACCGTACGTGAATAGAAAGCTAAAGACCTAATCCGTAAGTGGATCCAGTTGGAAGGTAAATGGCGAATCCTTACGAGCATTTGGAAGCTTCAAAACCCGGAAGCTACTGTGCTGTGTGTTCGTGTGTCCGTGTTATGTAAGTGAACCCTAAATACATATTCCTAAACATAGTACGTGATTCTGGATTTATTCCTAAAAATGTAATTGAATTTAATAGGCTACGTAACCCGGAAGTTGCCGTGTGTGTGTGTGCGTGTGTGTGTGTGTGTGGCAGGAAAGGTGAGACCAAACACTCACACCAAATCAGGAATCGCCAGTCAACACACTCCCAGGTCCTTGAATTGCCTTTGAGTCGAGGCAATTAGGTGTGTTGGCTGTGTCCTGCTAAATGCTTGGAGGAAGGAGGAGGAATAGGTGCGGAAGGAGAGGTAGGAGGTGCAGGAGGAGAGGGAGGAGCTGCAGGAAGAGATGCAGAAGGAGAGGTAGGCTGTGCAGGAAGAGGTGCAGGAGGAGAGGTTGGATGTGCATGAATAGGTGCAGGAGGAAATGTAGGAGGTGCAGGAGGAGAGGTAGGATATGAAGGAAGAGAAGAAGAGGAAGCAGAAGAAAAAGAAAAAGAAAAAGAAGAAGAAGAAGAAGAAGAAGAAGAAGAAGAAGAATTGGTGTAGGGGGAGATGTAGGAGGTACAGAAAGAGATGGGGAGGTGCAAGAGCAGGAAGATGAGAATGAGGGGCAATTGTCGACATCTAAGGGTTCAAATGTGTGATGAATGCAAGGAGGGGGGGATGGTTGGGGGGGATTGGTGGAATGGGGGATGAATGGAGAGAGGGAAGTATGGAGAAAAGGAGTGAGCAACGAAGGAAAATAAGGAGAGAGGGATGGAGGAGGGGAGCAGGGATTGAGGGAATAATGGAGGAAGGGATAGCGAAATAGAGGGAGAGGTGGAGATATAGAGAGGAGGGAAGGAAGTAGGGAGGAAAGGTGGGATGAAGGGATTGATGGAGGGAAGGATGGATAGAGGGAGGGAAGGACTGAGGGATGAAGGGATTGATGTAGAGATGGAGGGAGGGATGGTTCGATGGAGGGAGGGTTGAAAGGGAATGATGTTCATCGACACAATTAAGTTAAAGGAACTAGACGACAGGAAATGTCAGTGTGTCAGTATATAGTTTATCTATCTGTCTATATATGTAATATTCAGAAATTTCAGTGTAATTTCAAATGCCGTGCCATCGGCGATACTGAGTTTCAAGGTCGTCTGAGGGAAGACATCGATCCTGCACGTAGTGAGAGTTTCTGGAACTAGGCCTATACGATATTAAATGTAATTTACCGAATTAATATGGAGGCAAATTATGAAATTAAATATCAGTTATTAATTAAAAGTAATCGTAGATCGTTTCCCAGTCTGAAAATGTTGCTTACGTCCTAATTAAGCTGTTAATCGTCTGGTAAATAAGTCACCCCTGAAGAACGTGAGCTCATGAGAAACCATGGCTTCGGGAGTTGTGAGAGAGATCAAGCTAGCAGGACCACCTCTGCGCTGTACCCAGGAGAGACGGATGGCGTGACCTGGTTCCTTCGTTTATTTAACATCAGTATTAACAAGTAAGTTTTATCCAATCTCAAACAAAGCTTGATAGGGCGGTAGGAACAAACGGTGATGAGACAATAGCTAACAGCTCGGTTTTTTTAGGGTTCTGTAGAGCCCACGCGGTATGATAACGTCCACTGGCTGTATGAGACGAGTGGTGAAGCGACCGGTATGACCGTCCACTGACCTGGGTTTGAAACACCTGTTGAGTATGGTGAGAGTTGGAGTGAAACTAGCTGTCTGGGTGCCCAACTAACGACGTGACGATCGTTTGGGGTCATCAGCCCTCCTCTACCTCGGCTCACAATACCACATATCTTCAAGCAGCTTAGTGAAAACCTTTTAATAACGGGAAGCTAAAGCTTCTCTCTAGGGTTGCTCATTTTTTCCAATTTTAGAAAATTGTGGGTGAGGGTGTTTTTTCCCATTATTTCGTTACTCCTAAATTCATTGGTGCCAGAATTAATGAAATCCAACATGTTCTGGGGGTCGCGAATCTAAATATAAAAAATGAATTTTTGCGAAAAAACGTCAAAACTCAAGCTTTTTCTCTTATAGATCAGCAATCGCGCTGCTTTTCACTACTTAACCCTAATGGCTGGCTAGAGCAGCTATTCAGCTTTCCATTGACACCTAATTCGATTGCATGCACCTCTTAGTTGACCTTCTAGTTCAGGTCAAAGGCTTTACCTGCGTTAAGGGAACCAGATTCCAAAATATTCATAGTTTTGACTTTTCCATTTATTCGAAAACACATATCAATATTTTGCCGTCACAGTCTTTTCCATGATATATTTCCCTCTTAAAAAAACAAACATCATTGAAATAGGTCAATAACTCTAGGAGGAGATGCAATTTGAAAGTTCATTCCCCCCTCTATTCAACTCTCACAGTTGCATCAGAGCAGACTTGCTGAAGCCACTCATCTGCTTCCTGTGCTTTTCCACAAGTTCCATGACATCCTGCAGCTGCTGCTCATCCTTCGTGACTGAACCAATGAAGTCCTGCATAAGCTTTATTCCCCTTTCGGCCACGTCATTGGTTACCTTCAGGCTTCTGGAGAAATCTTTCAGCTTCATGAACTCTTTGTTTTTCTCCCAGTCTTCCACCGGTGACATCAGCCATGCTGTGCCGCACACATGATGCTCCTTGAAGATCATCCATGAACGTTCATCTATCAGGTCGGAAAGCCGTGTAGTCTGTTGGATGTGACCAAGTTGTCGTTGGCGTAGTCGTTCGTTTCTTCTAGGCAGCTCAATTTGGTCGCCATCTCCTTTTTCTCTGCCGCACTCAACTTCTCGCTGCACAGCGACAGAACGACGGTCTGTGGCCTTAGATACCACAGGTGGCGGCTCGCGACCGCCAGCGCCGCATCAGCCACCTCACAGTCCACGGCCCTGTAGCGGAGGAGTTCGTGATGCAGTTGCAGGTCATTCACAGGCGCATCCTCGGCTACTGGTGATTTCAGCCACGCCGGTGTGTACAGCAGAGACACAAAGATCGCCATCCTCTGCAGCTTGACGCACAGGTCACTGCTGAGCTCTAGCTGGTGGCTAAACATGTAGATCTTGAGGTAGTATATGATCTTTGCCATCCAGCGAGCGTGGTGACATGCGCCAGGACGCAGAAAGTGCGTGCCGCGCGGAGGATTCACACCGAGGACGAGGAGCGTTAGTTCTGCCGCTTCTCGGTAATCCTCTCTGGCCCATTCTGTGACGGTCAGCAGGTAGCTAACGGTCCTGTGTCGGAGGTGACTGAGCCAGTCAGACTCTGGTAGATTTGCAATGTCCAGCCTGAGATACTGAGAGTGATCTAGTTGACTCCACCTTTTCTTAAGAGTCTGGAAGAGAGGGTCCGTAGGGGCCGATGTTTTGCCGAAGATGTTGCTGGCAGCGGCTCTCACCACCAGTTCCATGACGTGGTGTCTGCACCCAAGCCTCAACAGCTGTTTTTCCAGCAGCGCCTCCAGATGGACAACCGCACCTTGGACTCGCCCTGTGTTGGACGACGTTGTATCAAAGCACAGTGCCTTGACGTTTGAAGCGCAGCTCCAGTCCTCGATAGCACGAGCTGTTGCGCGTGCCTGGGTCAGGCCAGTGCCGTCCTTCACTGGCAAGACAGCAAGCAGCTTCCCTTCCTCATGGCCGCGCCCTGAGATGAAGATGGCCTGTCGGTGTTCTTCTTCTCCCACGACGTTCTGAAATGAGAGAAATATAAAAATTCAGACAGATAATGAAGAATTATCAAGGCTGCCTTTTTCTCCAAGCTTTTTGTTAATGATTTGATACATTTCTAACAATATATTACAATAGTCTAGGCTTTGGTAAAATATTAATGTAGTACCTAAACGTGTTCTCACCTTAACCAGCTTACCATCCCAGTGCACCACTGCATGTGGTGGAGGCGTGAAGGCTTCCCTTTGTGCGGCAGCTACCTGACGACGGTGTGAAGCTCGCGCCCGTCTCGCAGTCTCTCTCGAGATCCGGAACTCAGACAGATCGCCTGGCGGGTTAGCAGAGCGCAGCACTGCTGCGACCACCGAAACTATCTGCGAGCAAAAGCAGGCAAGGGTGTCAGTAGAAAATGTCGACTGTTTAAGTGCTTATCAAATAATTAACAGAAATTTCAAACATTCCAAACACATTTATGGATACACTTACTTCGATATTGGATATCCGAAGACGGTCAGCGAGTTCCTTTAATGCTGGCTCTTGGAGAATGCGACGTGGAAGCTGAACCGTCACATAAGGGTGCTTTGATGTGTACCTGCCAGGTTGTATCGCTGTGTCCTTTTTCTCCATTTCTACTTCCGTTGGGGTGTCAGCCACCACAGAGGTTTGAGGTCTCGAATCACTGCTGCTTGGTTCACAGGCTGCGAACCTTCCCTGTTTCGACCTTTGCTTCTCGACTCGTTCCTCCTGCTTTCTCTTCTTAGCGGCAAAAATCTTATCGTTACCACTCATGAACGCTTTTCTTTCTCCGCGTTGGTCTTGATAGAAGGCGATGTCTTGTTGTTTGTCGGCCGGTGTAAGCAGCCGGTTCTTCTCGATGTCCTCTACGGCGTCCGGTGCTCCGATGTCCCACAACAGGTCAAGTTGAGACTTGAAGTTTTCAACCTTGTCCTTTGCAGCCCTGTCCCGACTTTTTTGTAGACTTCTCCAGTGCTCCCATAACCTTGTCAGCTTCTCCCGGCACCCCCTCTCTGAGATAGTCTTGATGCGAGCTAAATTCCAGAACGTGAGTACGTTTCTCACTGTTTCTTTAAACGTCTCCTGTCTGTCACCAGATTCATTCACTGTGTGAAAGAAGAACTTCAGGACTTGACGCATCGTCGGGAGTTTACTGCTTCTAATTGACGATGCTGGCTGGCCTACTAGATAGATTTCAGTGGCAGAACGGGTAGTGGATGATGTTGGCCTGACAGTCCCCTTAGCATTCTCCCCCGACTGCGACTCACTCTCTTCCATGATTGTATGTATATAAACAGATGAACTCTGTAAGAAAAAAACGTTTTGTAATAAAACAAAATAGGCAAACAAAATAGGGTCACATAAGAGCAATTTAATCACCTGTAGAAAATACAACATAAATAGATAACCATAAATTTACTGCCACACTATATAGCAGATTTGAGTAAATTATAAAATAACACCACAGTACCAACAACAACACAACACATGTCAAAACACTGCAAAGAAGCGCAGGGTTTTAAAGCTGCCAATGTGAACCTAGTGAATTTATAACTCCGTTAACGCAGGTAGGCTACAGCCTTTGACCTGACTTAGAAGGTCAAATAAGAGGTACATGCAATCGAATTAGGTGTCAATGGAAAGCTGAATAGCTGCTCTAGCCAGCCATTAGGGTTAAGTAGTGAAAAGCAGCGCGATTGCTGATCTATAAGAGAAAAAGCTTGAGTTTTGACGTTTTTTCGCAAAAATTCATTTTTTATATTTGGATTCGCGACCCCTAGAACATGTTGGATTTCATTAATTCTGGCACCAATGAATTTAGGAGTAACAAAATAATGGGAAAAAACACCCCCACCCACAATTTTAAAAAAGTGTGAAAAAATGAGCAACCCTACAGTGTACAAGGTCTAATTGACTCACTCCCTTCTTTTTCATGGATGTACTGGGGGTAAAGTGAAGCCAGCTGAGTGAATACAGGGCTACACACTGGGGCCAGGAGTCTAGTGTAACTTACAGGTACATTTTCTAAGGTTGAGAAAGGCCGGTTTGGGCCTTAAACTACGGGTGCCTGTTGGTTGTGCCTTAAAAAACTACGGAGTGCAGGTGGAATCTATGTGTTAGGTTAGGAACCATGGTTCACGGGTATTGGTGGACTCAGTAACTTCTTAATAATAGTGATAATATTGTTGTGTGTAGTTAATACTATTTTTTTCAGTTACTGATGTATGCTGTGTGTAGTTAATATCTCTTAAATAATTTTGATAGTATTGTTTTTTAATGTTGTGTCACTATTTGATGCCAGAGAATGAGGGAACTGATTTTCAGATGAGGTTCTTACTCTCTGTTGTAAGTGATACTGTGATTCAGTTCCTTTAATGCATTTAATATTTCTTTATAATTTCAATCTCAGGTATAACCTTTGTTCCCAAGAGTAGTGTTTAAGTTAGGTTAGGAAGTGTGCATCTGTTGGGGTAATATAATTTTGTTGAGTGCCCTGAAGGCCTATTCAGGGTGGAGTTAATAAGTTCTTATTTTTTTATACCATTTTCTCAGTGCTTGATATAATTTTGTTCAGTGCCCATAAGGCCTATTCATTATAGAGTTATTAATTTCTTATTTTTTATTACCATTTTCTCAGTGATTGATATAATTTTGTTGAAAACCCTTAAGGCCTGCATCTGTTGGTGTAACATAATTCTATTGAGTGCCCTTTAGGCCTATTCATGGTGGAATTAATAATTTCTTATTTTTATACCACTTCCGCAGTGGTGGATATTATTTTGTGAAAACCCTTAAGGCCTGTTTCATGTGTGCAAGCAACATTTCTTAATACTTTGAATTTATTGTTGTCTAATGAGGCATTGTCTGAGTTTCTAATAATTTCATAATCATGAATAACTTTTATTCCCCAGAGTAGTGTTTTAAGTTCAGGTTAAGAAATGTGCATATGTTGGTGTCCGTTAGGGAGTGACAGTTTGGCAAAAGTTTTCAAAATCGCATTGCTTGGGTTGGATTATTTGTCTATCGGCCACGCTAATTCCGAATATGTTTGAGTTTTTTTACATCATTGCATTAGAAGGTTTGTGGATACTTTTGGGTTTGGCATGAAAAATGCGAAAAAACTGAAAATAATAAAGGGACTGGCAATGTGGCACAACCTGTTAAAATCAAGTTATTGACTTGGATTATTCGACTACTGTGTACACTGGTCCATAATATGCTATTGTTTTACAACTCAATGCGCTACAAATTATGCCGATATTTTTGCTGCAAGTCACCACATACGTATATTTCGAAAACCAGGGCCCAATATTACCAACGGCGTGGATAGATTCCGTGGAATGAATTCAGGACATTCCCGCTCATGGAACATTACCAAACTCCGTATATGTGCCAATGGCAGGCCAATGGCAATATTTACAGAGTTTGTTGAGGCTCCCTGGACGGGAATGCCCTGAATTTATTCCACGGAATCTATTCACGCCGTTGGTAATATTCGTCCCAGGACTGATCAACGAATTCAGCCCAAGTAGCTTGACTTGGACAGTTAAGGACAAAATCTCAGTCCGTACTTTTGAATAAAATATTGTTCAATAGGTGGTGATATTGAAGTGCTGAAAGTTGTTTTTTCTGTGTTGTTTTGCAGTTAGTTCAAAGGGCCGCCACCAAGATGGGTCGTCCTAAGATTAGCAACACTCAGCTGCGCCAGGGTAACGATAAGGTGTTCGGGGTTCGGATGCCTCTGCCATCTAACAAGTTGCCTCTGAACAAGGAAGTTGGAAGTGCCCTGGCTTATGAAGCAGAAAACCAGTTCCTTCCTATCTGCCTCCTAAACCTAAACTTATTAAACTTAAATCCGTTGCTCCGAGTCCTATCCTGCTCGGATATTATAAGAACTATATCTATATCCCCTTTATTGAGTCCTTTCACCCACTTAAATACTTCTATCATATCTCCCTGCACTCTTAGTCTTTCTAGGGAATGCAAGTTTAGTTTCTTTAAACTATCTTGAAATGGAAGGTTTCTAAGTCCCGGAATCATTTTCGTCATTCTTCGCTGCACCGACTCTAGTGAATTGATATCCATTCGATAATAAGGGCACCAGAACTGAACCCCATAATCGAGGTGTGGCCTGGCTAGCGCAAGATATAGTTGCAATAAGACATCTGCACTCTTATTACTTACAGTTCTAGATATAAAACCCAATACTCTGTTTGACTTATTTCGAACATTAACGCACTGTTTTCTAGGCCGTAGGTCCGGACTTACAAGTACCCCTAAGTCTCTTTCAAAAGTCGACTTATCTAGGTTGATGTTGTTAAGGCTGTATACATTGACAGTATTTGTTCTTCCAATATTAAGTACTCTGCACTTGCTGGTGTTGAATTTCATTTGCCATTTTTCCAGACCACCCCTGCAGTTTATTTAAATCCTCCTGTAGTGCATTTGCATCCTGCCCTGAATTAATCTGCCGCCCTATTTTGGTGTCATCCACAAAGTTGCTTATGTCACTGCTGATCCCAGTATCTAGATTGTTTATGTAGATTATGAACAAGAGTGGTCCTAGTACTGACCCCTGGGGAACCCCACTGGTTGCACAGCCCCACCCAGATTTAAGACCATCTATGCTGACCTTCTGCGTTCTATCGGTGAGCCGTGATTTTATCCAATTTAAAATTTTCCCCTCGATACCATGAGCCTTAACTTTTCTCAGAAGCCTCTGATGCAGTACTCTGTCAAATGCTTTGCTAAAGTCTAAGTAAATAACATCGAAATTTTCGTCATTATCTACTACCTCAAAGACATTCCTAAAAAAACGTCATCAGATTTGTTAGACAAGATTTTCCTTTTGTAAACCTATGTTGAGAGTCGTAGATTAATTTGCTTTTCTCTAAATGCGATCGGATGCTATCTGCTACAATTCATGAAAAAAATTTCCCCACTACTGAAGTCAAATTGATCGGCCGGTTATTTGACGCTGATGCTCTGTCACCGTTTTTGAATATGGGTACTACATTTGCCTGCTTCACAAGTCTGGCACAACTCCCGTGTCTAATGATTTTGTAAATAAATTTACAAGGGGTCCGCTAATCTGATCCCTACACTCTTACAAGACTCGAGGGAAAATTTCATCCGGCCCTGGGGATTTTGTCTTTAATTTATTTATCCTCTTAAGAACATCCTCTTTTCTGATAGTGATGTTCTTTAATTTCTCTTCTTCCTTTCCCATAATTATCAGTTCCACCTCTGGAATTTCCTCGCAAATTTCTTCTGTGAAAACTAATAAAAAGTAGCTGTTCAATGCTTTGCTTATTTCCTCACTGCCATTGATCACTTCCCCCCTCCCTGACTTTTAAGGCCGAACTTTGTCCTTGACCTTTGTTCTATATACCTGGAAAAATCCCGTGGGATTCGCCTTGTATTCTCTTGCTATTCTGATTTCAAAGTCACTCTTTGCTTTCCTTACATTTTTCTTAACGTTCCTAGATAGTTCATTATACCTATTTCTGTGCTGCTCCTCCCCTCTCTTTAATTTTTTATAAATTCCTTTCTTTATTCCTATGTCATGTTTAAGTTTTCTGGTCATGCACCTTGGCTCATTCTTATTTGACCTAATTTTTCTGTATGGTATATTTTGTTCCTGTGCTTTATGTAGTATACTAGTGAATATATTATAGTCATGATCGATTGTTGTGTCATCTATGACCTCACCCCTTCCTACTGGGGACTGACGTGACTGTTCCCAGGTGACCTCACCTAGGTACCTCACCTAGGTACCTTCTGTAATTAGATGTTTCAAAAAATTGTCCTAGAACATAAGAACATAAGAAAATAAGGAGTCTGCTATAAGCCGGTTGATCTGTGCCTGGCAGCTCCTGTCGAGAGTTACTACCACTCTCTATCATCCATGAATCTATCCAGTCTCCTTTTGAAACATTCCAGCATTCCAGTTCTCACTGCATAGTTGCTTAGCTTGTTCCACTCGTCCACCACCCTATTTGTGAAACAGTTCCTTCTTATCTCCCTCCTAAACCTAAACTTATCCAACTTAAATCCGTTGCTCTGAGTCCTATGCTGGTCGGATATTATAAGAACTTTATCTATATCCCCTTTATTCATTCCGTTCACCCACTTAAATTCTCCTATCATATCCCCCCGCACTCTTCGTCTTTCTAGGGAATGCAAGTTTAGTTTCTTTAACCTATCCTGATATGGAAGGTTTCTAAGTCCTGGAATCATTTTCGTTATTCTTCGCTGCACCGACTCTATTGAATTGATATCCATTCCATAACAAGGGCACCAAAACTGAACCGCATAATCGAGGTGCGGCCTGACTAGCGCAAGATATAGTTGCAATAATACCTCTGCACTCTTTTTTCTTACACTTTTAGATATAAAACCCAATACTCTGTTCGCCTTATTTCGTTCATTAACGCACTTTTTTCTAGGCCGTGGGTCCGGGCTTATATTTAACCCTAGGTCTCTTTCACAAGTCGACTTCTCTAGGTTGATGTTGTTAAGGCTGTATACATTGACAGTATTTGTTCTTCCAATATTAAGTACGCTGCACTTGCTGGTGTTGAATTTCATTTGCCATTTTTCAGACCACCCCTGCACTTTATTTAGATCCTCCTGTAATGCATTTGCATCCTGCCCTGAATTAATCTGCTGCTCTATTTTGGTGTCATCCGCAAACTTGCTTATGTCACTGCTGATCCCAGTATCTAGATCGTTTATGTAGATTATGAACAAGAGTGGGCCTAGTACTGACCCCTGGGGAACCTCACTGGTTACACGACCCCACTCAGACTTAACACCATCTACGCTGACCCTCTGCGTTCTATGGTTGAGCCATGATTTTATCCAATTTAAAACTTTCCCTTGATACCATGAACCTTAATTTTTCTCAGATGCCTCTGATGCTGTACTCTGTCAAATGATTTGCTAAAGTCTAAGTAAATAACATCGTAATTTTCGTCATTATCTACTACCTCGAAGACTTTCCTAAAAAACGTCAGCAGATTTGTTAGACAAGATTTTCCCTTTGTAAACCCATGTTGAGAGTCGTAGATTAATTTGCTTTTCTCTAAATGCGATCGGATGTTATCTGCTATAATTCATTCAAGAGTTTTCCCCACTACTGACGTCAAACTGATCGGCCGGTAATTTGACGCAGATGCTCTGTCTCCCTTTTTGAATATGGGTACTACATTTGCCTGTTTCCACAAGTCTGGCACAACTCCGGTGTCTAATGATTTTGAAAATATGTTTACGAGGGGTCCGCTAATCTGTTCCCTACACTCTTTCAGGACTCGTGGGAAAATTTCATCCACCCTGGGGATTTTGCTTTCTTTAGTTTATTTATCTTCTTAAGAACATCCTCTTTTCTGATAATGATATTCTTTAATTTATCTTCTTCCTTTCCCTTAAATATCAGTTCCACCTCTGGAATTTCATCGCGAATTTCTTCTGTGAAAACTGATAAGAAGTAGCTGTTCAATGCTTTGCTTATTTCTTCACTGCCATTCCTTATCACCTACAATGTTGTCCCAGTCAATATTTCTGAAGTTAAAAATCCCCCATAATGGACAGGTTGTTATATTTTGCTGCCCTAGAATGAAAGGATTTTTTTGCCCTTCTAAAACAATGATCAACAAACAATGAAGGGTACCCAAGTTTTTGTGCCATGGAACAAATATGTTTCAATTCTTCATCAATAAATTCAGCGTCACAAATACGCAAACATCTCAAAAACATAGCAGAAAAAATGACATTTTGGTAGACTCCAGGTGACACGATAAAATCTGTATGAAACTGTGCCTGTGTAGGCTTTCTGTACACCTTAAATTTATGGTTATGGCCATTTCTAATGATAAACATATCAAGAAATGGAAAGGATCCATTTTTTTCTCTTTCAATTTTGAATGTAATACTTGGGACAAGATTATTAAGCTTGTCTAAAAATTCCAGTGGGTCACTGTTTCTAGGCCAAAGACAAAGAACATCATCCACATATCTATACCATGGAGGAATAAAGTCCCCTATATTAGGTATTCAATAGACCGGTGCCGAAATGTCCGCCCACCTTTTGAAATTCCGAGGCTTCTATAGTGTTGAGGTTCTGAGATGGTATACTTTCTGAACGACTGTAGTTTCTAAATTCTCGTGATTTCTGAAATACTGAGGTTTCTTAATTGCCGTTTTATTTATAAGTTGCGAAGACACCTGAGAGATAAAAACATTAGAACATATGAATGGAGGAAACTGCAGCGACCTATTGGCCCATTCTGGGCAGTCCCGTTTACACAAAACTCCTATCGCTCATATATCCATCCAACCTATGTTTTAAGCTATCCAGCGTATTCGAGCTGATGATGATGTTTGGTAACTTGTTCCACTCATCCACTACTCTCTTTCCAAACCAATGTGTACCTATCTCGCGCCTAAATCTAATTTGTCTAACATAAAACCATTTTTACGAGTTCGCTCCTGGTTGGATAGTCTGAGTACCCTGACTTCCATTTATACACCTCGATCATATTGCCTCTCACTCTACGTCTCTCGAGGGAGTGTAAATTTAGATGCTCTAACCCGTCTCTGTACTCAAAGTTCCTAATGCCCGGGACTAGTCTTGTCATTCGCCTCTGAATTCTTTCTATGGACTCTATATCCATTTTGTAGTACGGAGACCATAAGTGAACTGCGTAAGTGCGTAATCCAAGTGAGGTCTCATAAGCTCAAAATATAGTTTTAGGATAACCTCGCTAGTCTTGTAACTAGCACTCCTTTGCTTGAACCTAAGTACTTTGTTAGCCTTGTTTCGAGCAAATACACAGTGTTTAATTGGTTTAAGATTCCTACTTATCATTACTCCTAAATCATTCTCACAGTCGGATTTATCTATAACGGCGCTGTTTATCTGACATCTGGTTTCTTTGTTTACATCTCCTAGACTTAGTTCTTTACATTTGCCACATTAAATTTCATCTGCCATTTTTCAGACCATTCGAAAATTTGATTAGAACTATGTGTAGTTTTATGAAGTCCTCGTCAGATTTAATTAAACGCCCTATTTTAGTGTCATCAGCAAATTTACTTATGTTGCTGTCTACGCCTATATATTAGTCGTGTATGTATATAATAAATAGTAATGGGCCAAACTGAGCCTTGGGGTACTCCACTTGTGACGCTACCCCAATCCGATTTAGTTCCTTTGATGCTTACTCGCTGTATCCTGTAACCACGCCCTATTCCATTTTAGAATATCTCCTCCAATGCCATGAGCCTCTACTTTCCGTATTCGTCTTTCGTGGGGGAATCTCTTGAAGGGTTTGCTAAAGTCGAGATATACCACATCATAATCGTATCCGTCGTCCACTGATTCGAAAAACAGCTGAAAAGAATGTTAATAGATTGGTCAGACATGAACGCCCACTTGTGAAGCCATGTTGGAAATAATTGATCAACTTGTGCTTCTCCAGGTGATTTCGAATAGTTTGAAATTATTGCTTCCAGCAATTTGCATACAATTAGTGTTAAACTGATCGACGTTAGTTAGAGGTTAGTGATCTATCTCCTTTCTTGAAAATCGGTATCACATTCACTATCCTCCAGGATTCTGGTATTACACCCGTTTTTAATGACATGTCCAAAGTATTTGCATAGTTCATACTAAGCTCTTCCTTACACTTCTTTAATACTGGTAACTTATAAGGCTTTAGCTTGTCTATTTCCTTACTGACATCGGTACTAGTAACTACTATCTCGCTTAATCTATTTTCTTCACTATCTCTGTATATAGTCAGTGCCTCGGGTATCATGTTTAAATTTTCTGTGGTGAAAACTTTTGAAAACTATCTGTTTAGATTATTGCTCATTACTCCATCATTACCAGTTAGCTCGCAAGGTATCGGACTGCATTGGTCCAATCTTTTCTCGTGTTCTAGTTTGATACATTCGAAAGAATCCCTTGGTGTTTGATTTCGCCTCCCTTGCTACCTTCAGTTCATTATTCCTCTTTACTTTTCTTATCTCGGTCTTAACCCTAATGGCCAATACCTTATAATAATTTCTGAGGTAAACTTCACACTTTATTCTCCCACCTACAGCCTTCCTTTGTCCAATAACATTCTTTAAATAATTATTTATCCATTTGGGGTCATAGTTTTTTTTTCTGAGTTTTCTTATGATATGTTCTGCGTTTGTGCATTAAGTAACTCATTATTTAATTTATTGTGGAACTCGTCAACCTCAGATCTCGTGATCAGGTCATCCTCAACCGTCATATTTTGTGAGGATATCGTAGTCAGGACTCCAGGTATAGTAAGGTCGCCTTCTGTGGGTACATTATGTGAGGTCACCTCGTGTGAGGTCATGTAATTCACCCCAAACGTGATACCCTTTCTCTATCAAAGTTTGCCCTTCTGAAATCTGGGACTTTAATGGAATTTTTCTTGTGACTGATATTAAATTCTAATTTTAATCTTACTTCTTTGTGATTGCTGTTCGCTAGTTCATTCCCTACCACGACATTACTAATGAGGTTTTCACTGTTTGACAAAACTAATTCGAGAATATTATTACCCGGGATGTGTTCGACTATATTTTGACTTAGGAAACAGTCCTGAACTGTTTCAAGAAAATCCTCTGATTCTGAGTTACCTGTAAGGTCATTCCAATCTATTTGACTAAAGTTAAAGTCGCCCACTCTACAGACTTTGCTATTTATGGATGCTCTGCGCATTTCATCCCAAATAAGTCGCTCATTAACTCTATCAAAATTTGGAGGTCTCTATATTACTCCTATAATTAACTTTCCGTACCATCAGTTAATTCTACCCAAATTGTTTCTGTATTGAGTTCAGTTTTTGTTTCTTTATTTATTTCACACTTCAGATTACACTGACATAGATTGCTACCTCGCCTCCTTTCCTAATCTGCCTTTCGGTATGGAATAAATTGTAACCTGTAATTTGGTATTCGACACGTAATTCACGTGAGTCTAAGTTTATCCATGTTTCGGTGAATGCTATTATTTTGATTTTTCGGTACATACGACGCCCTGATTTCATCCATTTTGTTTCACATACTTCTACTGTTTGTGTAGTAGACATTTAAGTTAGTCCTGATGTGCGTCCTCGCCTTTGTGACGTTTTGGTTTTAACTCCCTGCCTAATTTAGTTTTGCCATCATTCCTCACACTATTTCTCAATACCTTTCACTTTGCTTACTCGCTCCCACTGCATTCTCCTCGATTCCCGTGTTCACGTGCTCCCCAAGCAGTTTGAAGACTTGGACATCTTTTGAACTTCCCCCTCGAGAGAGCCAGGTAGAGCTGCCACCCCATCCCTAAACAAATGTACTCCATCCCTAGCATAAAGGTCCTTTCTGCTATAAAAGTTGTCCCAGTTGTCAAAGAATGGGACTGATATTGACTTGCAATATCTGTCAACACTGGCGTTGATACCAACTGTCCCTGACAACCATTCATTGCCAACTCTTCTTCAAGGCAGTATACCACATATGATAGGGGTCCCTCCCTTTACCCTAATACGTTCAATAGCTGTTTTGAACTTATCAAGGAGCTCCTCACTCCTACACTGGCCAATATCATTGCCTCCTGCACTGAGGAATATAATAGGTTTGTCCCCATTACCAGGCAAGATAATAAGAACATAAGAACATAAGAATGGACGAAACTGCATCGGGCCTATTGGCCCACACTGGGCAGTCCTGTTTACACCCAACCCCTATCGCTCATACATCTATCCAAACTATATGAGGTTATCCATCGTATTCGAGCTAATGATGATGTTCGATAACTTGTTCCACTCATCCACTACTCTATATCGAAACCAATGTTTACCTATCTCCCTCCTAAATCTATTTTTTTCTATTTTAAAACCATTATTACGAGTTTAATCCTGGTTGGATAGTTTGAGTACCTTTGTTATATCACCTTTGTTTAGCCCTAACTTCCATTTATACACCTCTATCATATTGTCCATCATCTAATATACTATAGGACTAAACGTGTGTCTGTCTGTCTGTCTGTCTGTTTGTGTGTGTCTGTTCTGGGCAGCCGAAATGACACAATCGTTTTTCATCAAAGTTGGTGGAAAAATCGCAAAAAATCGTAGTGGAACAAACCTGGTCTCAAATCGATGGTTTTTTTTTTTTTAGGAAGCCATAACATAACCATTTTTTCACGCTGGAAAACGAAAACGATGCAAGTCTTCAACCTGAAGTGATTGCCCTCGGTGGACCGCTCCCGAAATCCCAGGTGAACCCTGTTATTCTCTGCAAATACCACCTCTCCAGGATCGCTCAGTGGTCCCCAGGTAGGGTCGTCCTCTACACTGATGGTTCTGTTGACCCCGCTACAGGTAGGGCCGGGGCTGGTGTCTACATCTCCCGTCCTCATGCCCCTGAGCCTATCAAACTGTCTCTCAGAGTTTCTGACGGGGCATCCTCCACTCAGGCTGAACTAATAGCCCTCCTTGCTGCCCTTCTCGCTGAGGAAGAAGCAAATGGTTTCTGCCCCTTGCTTGTCTGCTGCGATTCCAGGTCTGCTCTCGACGGGATCGCATTTGGATCAGGGGAAAATATGGACCTCATCCTCCGAATACGAGGGTTAACATCCACACTTCAGGATGCAGGCCGTCCTGTGACATTCCTATGGATACCTAGTCATGTCGGTATCTTGAGGAATGAGGCAGCAGATGACCTTGTCAAGACTGGCTGCAACAAGGCCACACCTGACCACGTTGTTCCTCGAACACTCTTACAGATTAGGACCCAAATCCGCCGCAAACAGAGAGAAGCTCGGGAAGCAGCCATCCCCCTGGACTCCCCGCCCACCTGGTACGATGTCCTCCGTAAACTTCCTGACCTCTCGTACGTCTACGGGAAAGGGTCGCGGAAGGGGGACGTGATTGCTGCCCGTATCATCATTGGGTATGACTTTGCTTGGGAGATTGGTATCCCCGCATCCCCTGAGCAACGCTCTTGTGCGTTATGCAGAAGACCCGACAGCCGCACCCTTATTCACTACCTCCTAAGATGTCCCCACACACAACGCTTCCGTGACGCCTGCTTGACCACCACTCCACGAACCCCTGACGGAGACACGATGATCCTCCCAATACTGGCCAGATATTTTGTAAATAATATTGATTATGTGTTAAAGGAATATCCTTCCTTCCTTAGGCTTTAGTAAGCCCCTTTATAATATTTATACTGTATATAATTTTCACACTTGCCAGATGATTCTGGTGTCATTGTACAGGGGTACCAAGTGACAGCACTAGGATCCCGCTTCCTCTATCAAGGAATAAACAATTGAAATTGAATTGAATTGATGCAAGTCTACGGAATTGGCGCACCCTCATTCGCTATACTCTTTCAGCCCACGATTGCAGTTATCGTACGGCTCCCTCCTCCTCCCCCCACTTTTTTCTTAGCCTACTTTTTTGTTGTTTGGATTAGTAAAGGAAGGAAGATGATTAAATAGAAGAATAAAGAAGGGGAAACAGAAAATAGTTATTAGATAGCAGGTGGGGGGCAGCTGAGTTTCATCATGCATCTGAATGAGCAGGTTCAACGTTACCAGACGACCTTACAGCTACAGTGTATTCTTATTCCTGTGGGTGACTGTACATGGAAAAGGAGAAGAGATAAAAATATAATAACAGGAATGCATGGAGAAGATGACTACAATAGACACAGGGTGAATATAGACAGTGAAACAGACAGGAGGTTGACAAAAATAGACAGATTCATACATGCACAAATAGACAATATGGCAACTAAGATGACAGACACACAGCTGACTGACTGGTTCATATTAGACAAACAGGCAGACACACGCCAACAACGGATAAGACAGACAGATTTGACGACACAAGGAGTACAGACGGGCTTACATTCAAACACCACGCAGATGAACAGACAGTTGGGATGGCAATAGACAGGACGGATAGACTTGAGACAGATTAGAAGGCATTTATAAACAAGAATAACACCAAATTGACCATAGCTGCGTCAGTGAGGGTAGGAGGTCTTACATCCACCAGCGTAACTAATAAGACTCATCGAAAACCAACACCCTCGCGCGGAAAGAACATCGATGGTCGGTCAGTCATGTGAGATGGGCCTAAAACTGACTAACGTAGATGATGATCTATGATGACTTAACACAGGTGATGACTTAAGCAGATGGTGGCTAATCTAACCAGAATCAAGGTCACTTCTCTTCATAATATAATTTATCTCGGAATGATCATCGGTGATTCAAAATAATTTTTTTTTATGATTTCAACCTCTCCTTATGGCGAATATTCTTTTAACTAATAATTCTAACCTTTATTCTATTCCTTCTTATAGTATATTAGACAAGTGATCGTGGGCCCTTCGTGCACTGTGGCGATTCCGGTGGTACAGTTTACCGAGGCGTGAAAGTTGGAAAGCTCGTGCTTGGCTAGCAACCGCCGTCTGGCTGACAGAGTACAGCGACATCGTTTTCCAGATGGGCGTGGTTGTTATAATCATGGTCGTGGTGTTATAATCATAGTTGTCGTTGTTATAATCATGGTCGTGGTTGTTATAATCATGGTTGTGGTTGTTATAATCATGGTCGTGGTTGTTATAATCAGGGTCGTTGTTATTATAATCATGGTCGTGGTTGTCATAATCATGGTCGTGGTTTTGATCATTGTCGTGGTTGTTATAAATATTGTCGTGGTTGTTATAATCATGGTCGTGGTTGTTGTAATCATGGTCCTGGTTGTTATAATCATGGTCCTGGTTGTTATAATCATGGTCGCGATTGTTACAAAGAGGGTCGTACCTGAGACTAACACAGGTAGAATAAACCTCACACCTTATCTTTAATCTCAATAAACCCAGATTAACCTCACCTAATCAACAGGATTAGAGACCATTTGGATTGTACTACCAATACCCATACATCTCACATTGGATCAATAATAAAACATTTAATCACATTTCCAATAGCTAATGTCTTACAGATATCTTATCAAGTTGTGAGTCTTACGTGTCTATATAATTATGTTTTATTCTTACAAATATTTATAGTTCGATGTGTATTGTATTGTATGGTATGGTATTACATGGTATTGTATGGTTTTGTACTGTATTGTATCCGACTGACAGCATACAGCGAATGAGGGTGCGGCACGTCCGTAGACTTGCATTGCAAATAAAATGGTTTATTAATGGCTTCCTAAAGAAACCATCGACATGAGACCAGGTTTGTTCCACTCTACGAATTTTTTGCGATTTTTCCACCAAGTTTGATGAAAAACGATTGTGCCGTTTCGGCTGCCCAGACAGACAAACAGACAGACAGACATTCGGATAGCGCTATAGAATATTAGATACTGTAAGTATCACGACCACGACCATGCTTATAACAATCACAACCATGATTATACAACCACGACCATGATTATAACAACCACGACCATGATTATAACAACCACAACCATAATTTTAGCAACCACGAACATGATTATAACAACCACGACCATGATTATAACAACCACGACCATGATTATAACAACCACAACCATGATTATAACAACCACAAACATGATTATAACAACCACGACCATGATTATAGGAACCACGACTATGATTATAACAACCACAACTATGATTATAACAACCACGACCATGATTATAACAACAACGACAATAATTATAACAACCACGACCATGATTATAACAACCACGACCATGATTATAAAAACCACGACCATGATTATAACAACCACGACCATGATTATAACAACCACGACCATGATTATAACAACCACAAACATGATTATAACAACCACGACCATGATTATAGCAACCACGACTATGATTATAACAACCACAACTATGATTATAACAACCACGACCATGATTATAACAACAACGACAATGATTATAACAACCACGACCATGATTATAACAACCACAAACATGATTATAACAACCACGACCATGATTATAGCAACCACGACTATGATTATAGCAACCACAACTATGATTATAACAACCACGACCATGATTATAATAACAACGACAATGATTATAACAACCACGACCATGATTATAACAACCACAACCATGATTATAACAACCACGACTATGATTATAACAACCACGACCATGATTATAACAACCACGCCAATGATTATAACAACCACTACTATGATCATGACAACCACGACCATGATTATAACAACCACGACCATGATTATAACAACCACAACCATGATTATAGCAACCAAGACCATTTTATAACAACCACGACCATGATTATAACAACCACGACTATGATTATAACAACCACGACCATGATTATAACAACCACAACCATGATTATAGCAACCACGACCATTTTTATAACAACCACGACCATGATTATAACACCCACGACTATGATTATAGCAACCACGACCATGATTATAACAACCACAACCATGATTATAACAACCACGACCATTTTTATAACAAACACGACCATGATTATAACAACCACGACTATGATTTATAACAACCAAGACTATGATTATAACAACCCCGACCATGATTATAACAACCACGACCATTGATTATAACAACAACGACCATGATTTTAACAACCACGACTATGATTATAACAACCACGACCATGATTATAACAACTACGACTATGATTATAACAACCACGACCATGATTATAACAACCACAACCATGATTATAGCAACCACGACCATTTTTATAACAACCACGACCATGATTATAACAACCATGACTATGATTATAACATCCACGACCATGATTATAACAACCACAACCATGATTATAACAACCACGACCATTTTTATAACAACCACGACCATGATTATAACAACCACGACTATGATTTATAACAACCAAGACTATGATTATAACAACCCCGACCATGATTATAACAACCACGACCATTGATTATAACAATAACGACCATGATTTTAACAACCACGACTATGATTATAACAACCACGACCATGATTATAACAACTACGACTATGATTATAACAAGCACGACCATGAATATAACAAACACGACCATGAATATAACAACCACCACTATGATTATAACAACCACGTCCATGATTATAACAACCACGACTATGATTATAACAACCACAACCATGATTATAACAACCACGACCATGATTATAGCAACCACGACTATGATTATAGCAACCACGACCATGATTATAGCAACCACGACCATGATTTTAACAATGACGACCATGATTATAACAACCACGAATATGGTCGTAACAACCACGACTATGAAAATAACACTCACGACCATGATTATAACAACCACCACTATGATTATAACAACCACGACTATGATCATAACCACGACTATGATTATAACAACCACGACCATGATTTTAACAACCACGACCATCTGGAAAAGGATGTCGCTGTACGCTGTCAGGCGGTTGGCGGTTTCGTGCTCGCCAAGTACGAGCGTTCGAACTTTCACGCCTCGGTAAACTGTAATACCGGACTCGCCACCGGGCACGAAGGGCCCACGATCACTTGTCTCATATACTATAGGAATAGCCGTGTGTCTGTGTGTGAATCTGTTCTGGGCAGCCAAAACGGCGCAATCGTGTATCATCAAACTAGGTGGAAAAATCGCAAAAAATTTGTAGAGTGGAACAAACCTGATCCCATGTCGATGGTTTCCTGAGGAAGGCATTAATTAACCATTTTATTTACGCTGGAAAACTATGTCGTTGTGCCCTGTCATCCGGACGGCGGTTGCTCACTAGCCAAGCACGAGCGTTCAAACTTTCACGCTTTGGTAAACTGTACCACCGGACTCTCCACCGGGTACGAAGTGCCCACGATCACCCAAGCTCCTGGCAAACACACTCTTATTTATTTATTTATTTTTTTTAGCACAGAAAACTCTATCTAGGTACCATACATGGAAATCACTATCAATTAAGGTTTTTGTTCCTTCCTTGTCAGCCCTGTCCCAGAATATGCTAAAGTCCAATTCGTCTATCAAAGGACCGAAAGGGTTTTTACAATTAGCTGTTTTCTTTTCCGTGTGTTTTCTCACCACCAGTTTGGTCGTTCCTCTCCTCACAACCCTCCATTCACCAGTGCCTTCGTCAGACACGGGCTTTCCTTGTCTCGTGTCTTCCTCTTTCATCCTCGCAATCACTTCCTTTAATTTCAAGTTTTCGTCCTTGACCTTCACTAACTCAGCCACTAACTCGGCCCTCAGAAGGGCACAGGCCTGCTCACAACTAGCACTAGCCATTACTGACACTCCCTGAGAGCAAAGTCGGCCGTGACCTTCCCTCTAGCAAGGTCAGAACACAACTGATGCTAGGACACCTGTAAGATACTAGAACACATGTAAGATGCTTGGACACCTGTAAGATGCTAGGACACCTGTAAGATGCTGGGACGCCAGTAAGATGCTGGGACACCTGTAAGATGCTAGGACACTTGTAAGATAGTAGGACACTTAAAAGATGCTGGAGCACCTCAGAGATGCTAGGACACCTGTAAGGTGCTGGAACATCTGTAAGATGCTTGGACACATGTAAGATTCTGGGACTCCTGTAAGATGCTAGGACACCTGTAATATGCTGGGACACCTGTAAGATGCTCCGATACTTGTAAGATACTGGACCACCTGTATGATGCTGGGACACCTGTAAGATGCTAGGACATCTGTAAGATGCTAGGGCACCTGTAAGATACTAGGACACCTGTAAGATGCTAGGACACCTGTATGATGCTGGGACACCTGCAAGATGCTAGGACGCCTGTATGATGCTGGGACACCTGTAAGATGCTAGCACACCTGTAAGATGCTAGGACACCTGTTATATGTTAGGACACCTGTAAGATGCTTGGACACCTATAAGATGTTGGAACACCTATAAGATGTTGGAACACCTGTAAGATGCTGGGACACCTGTAAGATGCTCGGACACCTGTAAGATGCTGAGAGACCTGTAAGATTCTGGGACACCTGTAAGTTGCTGGGGACATTGAGGAAAGATAAAATTATTATTCATAAGATATAATACGAACGAATAATGAAAGGAATGGAAATAAGATAATGCAAAATAGAAAAAAAATATAATTAATATATGAAAAAACAGAAAACAATCGTTTAGTGATAAATTTACACATAAGAAGCAATTGCTGTTTATCATCATTAAAGTTTTTATTTCAGTTTATCTTTAATTAATCTTTTCTCTTTTTACATTGCTAGTTTTGGTTGGTAAAAATATCAGTGATAAAGCCGTAGATTATTTTTCCTGGCGTCCAGCTGTCAGTAGTGTCTCGTTTTCTGTGTAGTTGTAACTATACTGTATGGTGAGGGAGGAGGGGAGACTGAAGGAGAGTAATTGGCTATTCGTAGTATACAGGTAATATACCTATATATATATATATATATATATATATATATATATATATATTTATATATATATATATATATATATATTTTTATATATATATATATATACTAGAGAGAGAGAGAGAGAGAGAGAGAGAGAGAGAGATAGAGAGAGAGAGAGAGCACTTTTTTAGCAGTTGTATAATTAGGGTTGTAGGGGTAATGTCAGCGACACTAATTTATCAAATTTAGGGTAGGGAGGGCCAGGGGACGATAAGGACTGGGATGAGTGGATTAAACTAAAATCTGTGGTCCCGGGGAAGTGTAAAATATTGGACAATTAGCAAAGACAAGCCAAGAACGATTAAGCAGAGGACCGTGGTCGCCACCCATCCGACACGAGGATGGTATCTAGAGTAATTAATTAGTTGTAGCGTCCCTCCACAGCCTTCCGCAACCCTCCACAACCATCCACTGTACCAACCCTCCACAACCATCCACTGTACCAACCCTCCACAACCCTCCACTGTACCGATCCTCCACAACCCTTCAATGTGGCGTCCTTCCACGACCCCCAATGGCTTCCGGGTCAGACCCGGAAGCCACTAACAGGTGTTGGTGTGGGACCAGGGAGGGAGGGTGGGAGGGAGGGAGAGCTTACATAATGTATTCCCAGTGTGGTGTGTGTGTTGTGGAACCTTATCTTGCCTCCCCAGCGGCACCTTAAGCCTCACTAATGACGCAGACTTCACTCCTCTCTCCCACGCTTACCTACCATTTTTGGAGTCCAGACGTATTTCTTTATTTTTGTCTCTCTTCCTGGTTTTGCAAAGTGTTTTTGTTGTTGCTTCTGCATTCGTTAATTCCAAGGAAGAGGATTAATTCATAATAGGGTCTATATATTCATGAGTTTGTGTCTTAATACATGTGAATATGTATAAATATATCAGACTCTGAGTTTATTACATGATGTGTTTTACTGTAACATTGCTATTACTTTTTACTAATACTTATTGCTATCATTATTACAATTATACTCTTCCGGACGCATTACAATTTTCGAATCAACTGAAGATAAAGCATCCCGGCTTATTTAATCTTATGATACAACACCCATGCCCAAATATAACCTTGCCTAATTTAACCTAACCTAACGCAACCTAACCCAATTTAGCCTAACCATACGCAACCTAACTTAATTTAACCTCCCCTTCAGATAACATTAGGGTGTTTAATCATCAGGTAAAATAAGCTGGGGTGCCTAATATTCACGTGATCTCAAGCTATTACAAGAACACCTTCAGGCATTAGCGTAAGATTCCCGTATCGAACTCAACAGACGAGGGATGAACGAGTTGACAACCCATACTGGACCTGTGTTGGATCTGATCCATCACCCTCTGTCCAGTACTTTGTTCCTCACTTATCTCAACAAGTTTGTGAACGAGGATTAGTGATCACGTGAAGATTAAGCACTTAGCCTTTTTCGCTTGACGAATAAACTCTCCAACCTAACATAACCTAACCTAACCTTTTGCTAACTTATCCTGTCATTAACCTAACCAAATCAAACCTAGCCAAACCTAATCTATCCATAACCTCGCCTAAGAAGAGAGAAGAAGACCAAGAGGAGGATGAAGGTTCCAAGTGTTCCCTGAGGAATGCAGTGATGGGTAGGGAAACACCGGGTAACACTGAAGTCCGTTTATTCGGATAGGAGAAATACAGGTGGTGACTAGCGTGTGCCATGCACGGCTCACACAGTCAGACTGAGACTGCCTTGCCATATGGCAGCCTCGGGGCAATGTTGCCACATAAAACGTGCAGTGTTGCCACGTAATTATATACATAGATGCTACTCGGCACAGTAGCTTATATACAAGGTTGCTACTCGGCACAGTAGTATAGATATATAACCTGCATCTCCCTCCCCCCCTCACGCTCATAGTCTTTGTCTTGAGCGGACTTCTTAGTCCTAAGTCGCTCCGAACGTCGAGGTGCACTGTGGGGCGGATCCTCGTGAGGTGTAGGGGACTCGTCCTCGGTCAGGGGGCCAGCAGCAGGGGGTGGGACTGGCCGGAGGAAGCGGCGGTTCCTCCACCAGACACGGCCGCTCGGCATCTTGACCTTGTACTCCCGCGACCGGCCGACGCCCATCACTATGCCCACCTTGTCCCAACGTGTCGTCGTCGGGTCCTGGACGCGGACAAGGGCACCAATCTCCAATGGCTGAAGAGGGCGGGCACGGTCGTCATACCGAGCCTTGGCGTCCTGGGCACGTGAAGCAGCGCGGAGGTCGCAGTTCTCGGCTCTGGTATGCCACTCCTTCGCAAAGGCCTTGGCGTGTGCAGGAACACAAGAGCGGAGAGGGTGACCATACAGGATCTGGACAGGGGAGCGCTCTGTGTGGGTGGGAGTGGACGCGGGTTCTGGGCAGCTCTGTGCTACAGCGCCAGGCGCGTCGCTCGTTGATTCACGCACCCTGCTGGCGGTGTACCGAGCAGCTGGAATCTGATCAGGAAAGTCTCTGGGCACCACGCCTAAATCCTTGCAGTGCTCCCACGACAACATGGGTGTAGCGAGAGTAGGCTGCACGTCCATCCATCCGTGACACGACCTGTCGCCGTAAGTGATCTCTGCTTGAAAGGAGCCCACAGCGTCTGGCATCTGGGAACCGTCTGCAGTGTAGTACTGCAGCTGCGGCGGCGGTCCGAGGTCGCGTTTGGTGAGGCCCAGTTTCTGGAGGTGCTTCAACCCAATCACCGTAGAATCAACGCCGGTGTCCGGTATCACCTCGATGTGACCCGACACATCACCGTGTGTGACGGAGACGCGGATGGTAGGGGAAGGGGTAGCCTTGGGGCGTGTGGTCGAGTCCACCCTTCTGATGTGACTCAGCTGCTGCTTGGGGCTGTGTAGGCCATCTGAAGGGGGATGCGTGCGAACCACCCCGAGGGAAGTGCGCTGCTTTCCTCCTCGTCTCGGGCTTTTGGGCTTGGGTTGGCGGCAGCACTTGTCGTAGTGACCATAACGACCGCAGGCCTGACACTTGCGGCCTCGTGCAGGGCACCTGTCTGTGTTAGACCAGTGGCCCTTACGGTCACATCCACGACACAGTGCGTCGGCGGCCGGGCATGTCTTGGGGCCATGCTGCTTTCCACAGCTGCCCGCCTTCTTATCCTTCTTGTATTGTGAGATAGCTCTCATAGCAGGTGGGGCCAGTAAGGCAGAGGTGGCGGACTTGGTGGCCTCGTACGACCGACATTCAGTCACTACCACCTGGTGTGTGGAGGAAGCGTCCAGGGGGATGAGTTGCTGCACCAACTCTTCGTGCCTGACACCTGTCAAGATCCCGTGCTTGATCCAGGCTTCCTCACATTCCCGGCTGTGCGCCTTGCAGACGTCGATCTCCTCTGACAAACTCTTCAAGCGTACAAAAAAGTCGTCAAAGGATTCGTTCTCCTCCTGCTTGCTGCTGGTGAAGGCGCGGCGACGCAAAGCCTCGTTGTTCCGACCTTTAACGTGCTCCTGTAAAAGGTCGAGCACATCCGTCACTGAAGATGTAGAATCGGGAAGCACTTGCAACGTTTGCTCCAAAACTCTCTGGGTCTCCAGCGACAAACACATCCGCAGTTGGATGAGCTGTTTGTTTGGAGGCATGCTGTCAAGGTCCACCATCGTGGAGCAATGTGTCCAATGCTGCCTCCACTCACGAAAAAGCTGAAACGTGACGTCTGGTGAGAGGGCGGGTGGGGGTTGAACAGATGCCTTGGGAGCTGTTGGAGTAGCAAGAGTGCCTGGAGGACGCTGGTGTGGTGGAGGAGGGAGGGTACTGGCGCCTTGATGCGCGCTACCTGCGAGTGAGGGAGGGTGGGTTAGCGCCAGGGTCGCCAATAGTGCCTCAAAACGCAACTTTTCCTCCTCTCTTCGTGTCTCCTCCCTCTGAAGTTCCATCTCTCTGCGTCTCTCATCCCGGTCGTCCATCCACCTCAGAATTGTGGCAATGTCCGTCACTGGAGGTGGAGGATGAGAGTCTGCGCCCGGTGGAGGGGAAGGTGGTGGGGAGTCATGTCTCCCATCTTGACGTTGTCCCTTCTTACCACCCATCTTAGTGTGTGCGTGGACTGCACTGTTTAGTATATAAAGTGGCGCCTCAACAGCTCGAACCACATATATATGACATAAACAGCGCAGAAATAACTCATAGAGTCCACTGTTCTGTCCGTGAGTGAGTGAGTGCGTGCGTGCGGGCGTGTGTGTGTGTCTGAGGGAGCACTTCGTGGTGGTCTTAATGCCGGTGACTAGAGCCGCCGCAGGCGGCAGGGGTGAGACCGTCAGTGTCTCCCCGGATGTCACACGAGAAGGGTGTACGCCTGCGTGCTCTGTGGGTACCACAAAGAAAAGAGGCCAATGCTCAACTCTCAGCTCTAGACACACTAATGCACTGACACTAACACTGCCACCGTCACTACAACGCACTGTGACAGCGCAACACTGCACGTTGCGGCGAAACACAACACAACACAACACACTATGAGTCGGCAGCTGTAACCGTCGGCATTGTTCACACACTTGTAAGTCCACAGATCCTAGTCACTGTGCCATGAAGGTTCCAAGTGTTCCCTGAGGAATGCAGTGATGGGTAGGGAAACACCGGGTAACACTGAAGTCCGTTTATTCGGATAGGAGAAATACAGGTGGTGACTAGCGTGTGCCATGCACGGCTCACACAGTCAGACTGAGACTGCCTTGCCATATGGCAGCCTCGGGGCAATGTTGCCACATAAAACGTGCAGTATTGCCATGTAATTATATACATAGATGCTACTCGGCACAGTATCTTATATACAAGGTTGCTACTCGGCACAGTAGCATAGATACATAACCTACAGAGAAAGGGAGGCATACCAAGAAGAAGAGAGAGGAAGAAGAGAGAGGAAGAAGAGAAAATCAGAAGTCCAACAAAAAGAGAGAGGAATACTAACATGAAGAGAAAGGAAGAAGAAAGATCAAGAAGAAGACACAAGATACGTGGACGTTTAATCTAAGGTTCCATCAAGAGGCCTGGAGAGAGAGAGAGAGAGAGAGAGAGAGAGAGAGTGAAGAAGAACTTGACCTTGTGAGTCTGAAAAACCCGACCTGTGGAGAGAGTGAGCGGCATTCTACCTCTGGGTGACAGAAGAGGGCCCTTAGGAGGGGTCACAGCAAGTAAATGGTTCTTTGGGGTAAGATATCAGAATTGAATCTTACTTTGATCTGGATAATACCTACGATTAAAGACTCCTTGGTACATCACTATGTTTAAGAGGATGTATCGTTGACCTCCACACGAAAGGCAGAGTGTTATGTCATGTGTGTGTGTGTGTGTGTGTACTTTGTGTAATTTCATTATAAGGTTTATTGCAACAATTACAATATTTTCTAAAGCCATAAGTTTTACACTGTTTTTCAATAACTTTTACGAGAAGTAACCGAGGTGGAGGGGAGGAGGGAGGGGGGCAAAACCAGTGCAGAAGAGTAATGATAGAAAGTTGGTCAGCTTTCTATGTTGTACTGAGGAAGTCGATATACTTTCCTCTGTCTTTATCCTTCACTTAACGACTTATAGAATATTATGGAAGTAGATTAAGGTGATTCGGTTATCATGAACCCTCCCATGGATGATGTACGTACACTACGACACAATAGATTAACAGACGATAAGTTGTCTGGGGATTATGAGAAGTCTAGGCACCCCAACTTATTTTACCTAATGATTGAACACTGTAATGTTGACCTAATTTAATCTAACGTAATATAACCAAACCTAACTTAACTTAACCTAAGCTAACTAACGTAACAACCTAAACTAACTAACCTAACGTAACAACCTAAACTAACTAACCTAACCTAATTGAACCTAAATTATCCTAACCTAACTTAACCTTAATATATCCTTGTTATATTTAAACAATGTTAGAGGTTCAGTTAGAGCCTGGTTCAGTGTTAGTACAGGAGGAAACTGGAACCTGGAGAAAACTTGTAAGTTTGGTTGAGAGTCTAACTGAACAACACCCTTCTCACATCTGACCAAAGTGGGAATCGAACCCAAGTCACGGGGGTGAGTGGCAAGAGTGTGTTACCAACTTCCCCGACTTTCAAATATACATTGGAGATCAAGTGTGGGATAATTTTTTCTTTACCGCGGCAGGTGTTCTTAGTCTTGTTGAGGTTATTGGCTGTCATGATCATGGTGTGAGCTGGTGGTCAGGTCGTGTACTCAAGGTGACGCTGAGGTGAGGTTGTGATTAACATACCTGTATATTGTTATTGTCTGTGTTGAATATAAACACTCACACACGTATGTATATATATATATATATATATATATATTATATATATATATATATATATATATATATATATATATATATATATATATATATATAATCGTAAAACTTGCCAAGCCATGAGAGAGTCATGGAGAGATAGTCTAGTCATTAGTGACATTAAAGGTGAAACCACAGTGAAAGTGTAGTGAAGGCTAGCGGCTCTTAACAGAGACTCACTCTCACCACACAGCCTTCACCACATAGCCCTCACCACACAGCTCTCACCACACAGCCCTCACCGCACAGCCCTCACCGCACAGCCCTCACTACACAGCCCCCACCGCACATCCCTCACTGCAAAGCCCTCACTACACAGCTCTCACCACACAGCCTTCACCACACAGCCCTCACCGCATAACCCTCACCACACAGCTCTCACCACACAGCTCTCACCGCATAGCCCTCACCACACAGCCCTCACCACATAGCCCTCACCACACAGCCCTCATCACACAGCCCTCATCACACAGCCCTCACCGCTCACTCCTCACCACACAGACATCACCACACATCCCTCACTGCACAAGCCCTCACCACACAGCCCTCACCACACAGCCCTCACTACACAGCCCTCACCATACAGCTCTCACCACACAGCTATAACAGGCTTTGGAATTGTTATATAACAGCCTTGGAGCAGTCTAGTTTGTGGGTTAAGATGTCAAAACCCAAATGGTCTTTTCTCCATTTATTTATAATAAAATACTGTATGTGCTGTACACTTCAATAAGGAGAATACCGTAATATCACTGAAAGCTGTGAGGGCTAGAAGAATAGACGGCAAGCTTATCTGGAAGCTTGGGACTCATCTTCTATTTCTCGTGAGGGTCAAGTGGTAACTGAGGCAGAGAGCTTGCTTCTTATGGCTGACCTAATCATTTTTAAGACTACTTGATAGAGGAAAATACGCATCACGTGATCTGAACATGCATCTCACAGCTCATGTAAAATTACGAGGGGTGATACCATTATAAAACACAAATGTATTAACCCATATTTATATAAGTACTACTGCCTATTAGACAGGGGCTAATACATCGCTTCTAAGAGGAATTAACTAGTCTCCCAGAAAAACGCTATACATATACCTATCCATGTTACAAACATATGTGTGTAGACACTAAACTGGAGAAACTGCAAACTGGGATTCAGCAGTTTCTGGAGCCCTAATCTGAGGTGCCTTAAGGGAGAGTATATTATGTAGAATGGCAAACTTAGAAGATACTGACTTATAATAACAAAACAGAAATATCACTGCCAATATTAACACAATAGTAGGAATAGTAAAACTGGGTACAGCAAATCCCCGTGAAAAAATAAAATGGCAGGTGATCTTCTAATTAGTAAATTGTGACTGTTTCAGATAAGAAATAACTTTTAATTTATCTGACACACTACTCAGTTCACTGAAAGTCATATTAGAAGCCGGATACATAGGAATCAAATCTGAAGTTAGATTTAAATTCAAAGCAAAATGATGATGGAAAGGCAAGGTTTTCAACGAACGACAGGTTATTTTGCGGTAGTCCGGAGCCTTAAACTAACCTTTTACAATTTAATGTTTACCACCATCCTGGCACCGTAAAATGATACTAGTTTTTTCAAGGAAGAAAAAATATTGCACATCATGTAGATGTGCATGAAACACAGTTTTCTTAGAAATTGGTGTATAGTTACACTGTTTGAGCGCTGTGCGAACGTTAGTTTGCATGATCGCCAATTCACACATTCCTTTTACAACAGGAACAAATGCGAATGCATAGGTTGGACATACGTGTAATTGTAGGTATGGTGATTTACACCGCAATATAACCCTAGGATCATCCACTGCTAACAAAGCAAAATTTCGGTTGGTTTATCCAGAATAACAGTGTGTCATTAGAATACAAGGGGAAAGGTTCTAAATGCCATGCATTAAATTTGCGTTGCCCTAGCATAGGAATGTGGATGGGGATAGCATTGTGAGTGAGAGTTGACTCTTACAGAGGGTAATAGTATTCGACTTAATGTGCTGTGAAAATACGAGTTAAATGATAACTCGTCTTGGCTATTTGTAAAGCTTCAAGAAGAATCTTCAAAGGCACAAGATGTGCATCCACACGTCCTAACCCTGCATCCACAGTACAATACTTGCAATTAGTTCGTTTTTGTTATTAAATAAAGCTTTAGCTGAAGTTTCCGCAGCATGCAAATACTCGACAAACGAAATGAGCCATTCTAGTGTAGGCACTGAATTCATTAAACCTTAAACGATTTTGATACAAATGATTCGACTCAGAAATAACCACGTTAACCTTTGACTCCAAAGAATTGATTGCATGGATAGTTTGGGTTATAGTACGATTTTGTTTAGGTACAGCTAGATTAATAATGTTCATACGGTCTCCTAATTTAGCTACATCTTCGGCATTCGCTGTGCCAAACAGAGTGCTTTGTATAAGACCAACAAAATTGAACAATCCTCGCTTTCTTCGCGTTTGAGAACGCACCTTCTTAGCAAGATCATCTTGAGACGAAATTCTTTTGAAGGGTTTTGAGACGAAGTAGTTGAAGACTTACAGTTTGTGATACCATTGTAGAAATTTTAGGATTATTATGTAGATTATCAAGGACGCCCATAGCTGTCTGGAGTTGAGCATCAATAGACTCCATCTGGCGAAGAAGCTTGTGCAGTCAGTGCAGCTCATACTTTTATGTTCACCACGTCTTCTACGACGAGAACTCGTCCCAGTGATGCAGCAAGTGCACCCGGTTTGAGGACTTCCGTGGACGTATCCGTCAACACGGTGGTGCCACAAAGGAGTAGGAGCATTAATACGATGATCCAAGCCATTCTGTAAAAGGTTGATGCATCTTAATATTGTTTCGCAGAGCGTAGTTTTAAACAATAATTGTTAGGTACATTGGGTGCACTAGACATGTATACTGTTTCAACAGTTGTGTCTGGGACATCATTAACATTCCTGGGGAATAAATCTTGGCGGCCCCTTTTAAGTCTGTCCGCATGTACAACATCTGAAGTTTGTGAATTTGAATTCAAAATGTTTAATTTGTTGCCCGCTTCTTTGGCGATAATACGGAATGGACCTTCAACTTGGGTGAAAGTTTGGACTTTCGTTCAGTTTCTCGCACCATAACAGCGGCGCCTATTTCTAGCATGACAGGCTTAGCTTGCTTATGTTGCTTGTGAATCATTTCAGAGCGTGACGCTGCTAAATGTTTCCGTACTCGCCAATGAATATCCGCGAAAACGCTGATTTGTTTGGTAGTTTGTCCGCAAGTACGTCATACGGCAGACGTTGAATTGAATTGAATTGAAACAGTTTATTTAGCCAGAAAAACATAGATACAGAGTGGATAATAATAACAATATTAACATGGCTGAGCCAGTTGAGAACCTGAGCTCTCTTTGTCTATGCCAAACACAATGTAGTAGGGTGATTAGCCCGTGGAGCTATTGATCGACCCGTTAATAAAAGTCGCTACCTGAAGTAACCAATCCTCCCATGCATTGTGCATTTGACTCACTATTGGACGAAGAATCTCTAGGGTTTTACGATTGGTTCTTTCAACGCGGCCATTTGCCTGTGGATGGTAAGCTGTTATGAAGTTTTGTTGGATGCCATATTGTCGACATATTTGTGCTAAAAGTTGGTTCTTAAACTCTAATCCGTTGTCGGAGAGAAGAACCTTGGGAGTAGTAAAAGGACATATGAGATGCATCACTAGGGCATAAGCAACAGATTCGGCTGTTTTATCCTTCAGTGGGACTAAAATCACAAATCTATAAAAATGATCTACACACACTAGGACATATGAGGATCCTTGATGACTCCTCGAAAATTGTAACAAGTTTATTGCGACTGTGTCAAACGGACGGTCTGATGTAGGATATTATAGAATTGGAGCTGGTGACATTGTAGTACCCTTAATGCTGCGCACACGGCAGACACTTAGCAATATGCTGCTCTATGTCTTTTTTTATAGTTGTCCAGAAATATTTCTTTCTTATTTCCGCAAGGCATTTATCACGTCCCGGGTGACCTGCTTGAGGACATCATAGAACAACGTTAGAATCGTTTCACGAAATGTATCAGGTACGACGATTTGTGTAACAATGCCCTCAGTTGTCTGCTTGGAGCGATGGAGTATGTCTTATCGTAATTCAAATTGACTGAACGGGAGAAGTAACTTTGGTAAATTAGCCTCCTCCCCCGACTCTAGAGCAAAAATGACTGAAGACCACAATGGATCGAGTCGTTGTTCATCCCTTAATTGCGAGCGAGAGAACGAAGATAGAGGCGTCACTGCTGCTATGTTTCTGGACAAAGCGTCGGTGTCCACATTTGCTCGTTCCGGTAAATACTTGAGCACGGGTCCGAACTCTTGAATGGTCAGATACCAGCGTGCTAGTCGACCTGAAATATTTTAACCGTGGAACGGGTCTGTCATTGCCACGTGATCTGTATAGACGGTTATTTTATAACCAACTAATTTTGCCTTTAAACTTCTTGAGTACCCAAACAACAGCTAACGTTTCTAGATGCGTTACTGAATAACGTGTTTCGGTTTGCGACTAGCAAAAGCAATTACTCTCAATTTTCCTCTTGCGTCCAGCTGCATAAGTACAGCGCCGATTCCCTGTCCTATGGCGTCGGTACACAGAGTGAATTCTTGAGAGTATCCTTAATTGATGATCAGCAAAGTTCACTGTCGTGGGATGCCTGTAATAACTCTTTAGGATTCAGGATCAAACGACACGATTATAACCCATGGTTTGGCTTACAAGCTTGGCTTGAAGGGCAAGGATGTAAACTTATCCATGACCAAAGTAGGCAATGTAACCGAGAATTTTGCTCACAAAGAATATACCCTACCCTCAACATACAAGGAAACTCTGGTTTGGGTAGTCAAAGCAATCGGGGTTAAAGAAATATCATCGAATGATTCTGATATTGAAATTTCTGAAGTAGTGGACCTGTTTGAAGTATCAAGTTCGGATATTGAAATGCCAAAGGGGGACATTGAGCTACTGGTAGGTACTGAATACTGTGAAATTTTTACCGAGGGTAACGTATGGAAAACTGCAGCTGATGCAAAATCAGTTTGGATTCTGCATCCTTGATTCACACCCCTCCTGAAACCCAATTGTACAAATATTTGCTAATAATAGTTGCGCCCAAAACTAGTCTGAAAACTAACTTTGATCGATTTTTCAACATAGAAAGTTTACGTACCCGTTGCTTTCCCAAGTGTGGAAGCTGTAAATGTGGAAAATGTTCTCTGGAAAATAAAGACTTTAGTATTAAGGAGGAACGAGAATTAGCTTTAATAGAAGAAGGGTTGAATTATAACGAAACCAAACATATTTGGCCTGTGAAATATCCTTGGATAAGGGATCCGAAAAATTTGCCAAACAATGTTTCCATAGTAGTTGCAAGAATGAAATCTACTGAGAACAGACTAACAAAATTGGGTTCAGATTATGCAGGCGTATACAATAATCAAATACTAGACATGGTTAAAAGGGATGCACAGTAGGTCGCAAATTGTATAAACAAGAAATGGGAGCAAACAGAGGACCAACTCATTATGTGTATCGTCATGAAATATTGAAACCGGGCTCTATTTCCACACCTGTTATAATTGTATTTAATTCATCCACAAACTATCACGGACATGCCCTGAATGACTACTGGGCAAAGGGACTTGATGTACTGAATAGTCTCTTTGGCGTCTTGTTTAGATTCCTTCAATGCGAAGTAGATTTTGCAGGTGACATAAGCAAGATGTATACAGTAACACAGTTGAGTTAAGTGAACTTGATCAACATTCTCATAGGCTCGTGTGGAGAAGCTTGGACGTAACCCGTGAACGAGATTGCTATGTATTGAGTTCTGTGCCTTTTGGTGACAAACCGAGCGGCACAATTGCGATGTTAGCGCTAAAGCATACAGCAGATATGTCTTGGATAACTCATCCCAAAGTTGCGGATATGATAATGAACAATTCCTATATTGACGACATTCTGCATTCAGCTGACACGCAGACTGAACCAATGGACTTTATGGGTGACGCTGAAGATGTGCTCTCAAGGGGTGGGTTCAAAAATTAAACATTGGATAATGTCGGATAGAAATAATGACGCATTGGACATAAACCTGCTAGACACAAAAAACGAAAAGATCCTGGTTATAAATTGGAGTCCGCGAGATGACCACTTTACGTTCAAAGTGAGACTAAATTTATCATGTAAACATAGGAAAGGCCTAACAGGTCTGTACTTGAGTAAACGAGAAATCGAGTATAAATTCCCTGAACATTTGTCGAAAAGGATGCTACTCAGTCAGGTAGCTGCAATATATGATCCACTGGGATTTCTAATTCCATTCACCTTGCAGGCAAAGACACTTATGCGAGAACTGGTGACTCAAGTTAAAGTTTTGAAGGGTGGGATAGAACATCAAATTTATTGGGATAATCCGTTGCCTAAGGAGTCAAAATTGAAATGGGAAGTTTTTTTAGGGAGCTGGTCGAGGCAGAAACTCTAACGTTCCAAAGATGTCTCCGACCTCGTATTGCAATGGGAGATCCGATATTAATAGTGTTTTCTGATGGCAGCACTCAGGCTTATGGCTCTTGTGCTTATGTGCGGTGGGAATTAAGAACTGGTGAATATGATGTAAGGCTTATTGCTGCAAAGAACCGAATCGCGCCATCCAGGCAGCTTACTATACCACGCCTAGAATTATGTGGACCAGTACTAGCGTGCCGGTTAAGAGAAACCATTCAAAAGGAGTTTGACTGGTATTTCAGTTCAGTGGTATATATTATTGATTCATCCATAGTCAGAGCACAGATCCAAAAGGAGTCCTACGGGTTTGGCACTTCTGTTGCTAATAAGATAGCGGAAATTTAAAATAAATCCGATCCTAGCGAGTGATGGTTGATCTCATCTCACACAATAACCCGGCTGACTTGAATACTCGAGTTTCTCATCCCAGAAAACTGACTTGCGACTCTGTATGGCAAAGAGGTCCAAGATATTTTTATCACTCTGTTAACGTGGCCGATTTCTCAGGTGAGTGATGACTAGCTTCCTGGCCGTGACTGTATTGTCTAACACCAGCAAAGATAGTGCTGAATTACCTATTGACCTGATTAATTTTAATAGTTACTGCAAATTACTGAGAGTTACCGGCAGACTGTTGGCCACTTTTACTGAGAAGTCTCTTACGGGAATGTTAAAGAATCCAACGCTCAGTTGCTCAAAAAGGCAGAACGAATGTGGATTAAAGAAGCGCAGAAAGATTTACCGTTAGATTGGAAGACGAGATATCAAAGATTAGGTCCGCTGTTGGGTAAAGATGGAATAATTTTGGTTGGACAAAGGATCTCGAAATGGCTTAAAGACAACTGGAATCAGAATCATTTTGCTTTACTCCCTGGCAATCACGCCTTTGCTTGACTATATATTCAGCACTTCCACGATATTGATCAGGCGTTGAAGCAACCCTGGCCAAACTTCAAAGTAAATTTTGGGTCCCAAGAGCACGCAAAATTAAAAAAATCTATAAGAAAGCGATGTATTTCCTGCAGACGTCTGGATAACAGGATTGAGGGGCAAGCAATGGGACAAGTCCCGAGCGGAAGAATGCAACAATCCCCGCCCTTTTATCATACTGCTATTGACATGTTTGGACCATTTCAAATAAAAGATACGGTGAAACGACGAACAAAGGGTAAAGCGTATGGGGTTATATATAATTGTCTGGTGAGTCGAGCGGTTCATCTTGATTTGGCTGAAGGATATACTGTAGTACTGAGATTTTTTTGTCTACTTTCAGAAGATTTGTGAGTATAAGAGGGTATCCAGGCATAATACACTCCGATGGAGGATCTCAATTGGTAGCGGCAAGTAAAGAGTTAAGACAAATAGCAAGTAATTGGGATTAGTCGGAAGTATCTCGCTTTGTACAAATCAAGGGACGACCTGGTTATTCAATAAATCAGCAGATGCGCCATGGCAGAATAGCTGTAGTGAATCTTTGATCAAACTGGTTAAAAGAGCTCTGGCTATGTCCATTGGAGGTAATGTCTTAACATTTGGAGAGTTACAAACTGTGTTTTATGAAGTTGCTAATCTGTTGAATGAGAGACCGATTGGAATTATACCGGGAACAGATATAGAAATGGGTACTTATTTGTGTCCTTATGATTTAATACTTGGTAGAGCTAGCTCAAAGGTTCCGGATGGAATCTGGGATAACGCGGGCGATGTGAAACGTATGCTGGAATTCAAAGATAGGGTTGTGAATAGTTTTTGGAAGAAATGGCAGAGAGATTATTTCCCTACTCTTATGATCAGGCAGAAATGGCACACAAACCAAAGGAATGTAAGGACTGGAGATATACAATGGTAGTGCTGGTCTAAGATAGTAATGTTGTCAGAGGTAAGTGGAGACTCGCCCGAGTGGAAAGGCCAGAACCGGGGAACGATGGTATGTGAGAGATGTTATTGTTAGGTACAAAGTTCAAAAGATCGGTAGCAAATATGAAGGACTAGGCGATGCCACTGTTAGTAGGTCGGTACATAGATTAATCGTGTTGTTGCCTGTAGAGGATCAATGAAATTATGACAAACAAGTGAAGTTATTTTAAACTTGTTATGGGCAGCTTATATTGTGGCCAACTTATTTTGACCGTTATGTGCTTGTGTGTTCTACTCGTTTCTCATGTTATACTGTATATAGACTACTTGTCGAATCTTCAGCCAAATTGTATCGTGTGTTGTTATTGTCCTTATTTTAACTTGTTTATATTATATAGCTGTAGTCTTTTGGACAATTACATTGTATCTTGAGTTTGTATTGTAGTTTTTCTCGTAATGTTATTTTGTAGCTTATTCACTTAATGTTCAGCGATGTTCTGTTATATGTCCTTAAGCCAATCATGTTTGCATGCTGTTTGTATTTGTGGTTTAATTTATTATATGATAAAGGTTTGTGGTGGTGGAGTGTATCCTTAATTGACATAAGGATAGTTTAAGGGTATTTTAACTGTACACGTTTACTAAACAGGGGTATAGAAATTAGTAAAGGTTTATATTGGGATTAAAATAGGGGCAGTGCACATAGGGTTTGTCACCTTTATGTTCTAATTTATTTTTCTTAGTAACACAATGTATAATCATATCTGTACGTAGGAACATTTACGCTTTTTGTTTTATGAATTTGTTACATTGCTTGTACCATTAGCGTCGAGCTAGAAAAATTAGTAATGACGTGTTTCTGGGTGACGTCACGTGTTGGCAAGTAGCGCGCTCTGGTCAGCCTTAGCTCCGGGTCATTCAGTGATTCCAGGTCCGTGTAGAAGGCGAGTCCAGCTGAGGTTGCCGTGACGACGCACTCTCCGGGTGACGCAATTCTCGCCGTTAAGTTAATCCGTCAGGTGGAAGTGGGGCCAACGTTGTGAGTTTTATTTTTATTGCATGTATTGATTTTGTCCCTGGTATATATTGTGATTCAGTTAATCATTGCAAAAGGGTTGCTACATATACATATAAATGTAAATCGTTTTCAAAAAAAGTTTATTGTTATTTGTATAACTGTTACAATTATCAGAAAAGCCCACTTCGCTGAATGCTTCGGAGGTAGTCAACTCATGTATCTTAGAATTTATTTAAATTGTATTTTCAGGTCAAAACGGTTGTTAATAAAATATTTGGGCACTCCCTTCACTTTCACTGGCCTACGCACTGCAGTCAAGAAATGCTAAAACAGGGGCATTGGTAAGTGCTTTCTTCAATGCACTAAAACTATCCTCTTGTTCAGCATTCCACACAAAATTTGCATCCTTCCTAAGTAGCTTAGTCAAGGGTGAAGGTAACGTCGCATAGCCTCTAATAAAATAACGATAATATCCAGATAGACCAAGAAAATACGCACTTTATCAACAGTTGTAGGACGTGGGAACTGGGCAACAGCATTAACTTTGTCATCCACTGTATGAATACCTTCACCGTCAACTACATGACCAAGGAAATGGATTCTGGATTTTAAAAATTCACATTTCGAAAGTTTGACTTTGAGTCCTGCTGTAAAAAGTTTTTGGAAAACTTCATGGAGTTTGGCAATATGAGTATCTACATCCTTACTGACTACGATGAGATCCTCTAGGTAGGCACATACTGTGGGGCCTATCAACCCGGCGAACAAAGTGTTGATCATCCTTTGAAAGGTCAGTGGGGCATTTCTGAGACCGAATGGCATCGGCAGAAATTCAAAATGGCCCAAATGAGTACTAAAAGCAGTAATCTCTCAAGATTTTTAATCAAGAGGTATTTTCCAATATCCGCTAAGCAAATCAAGGTTGTTTAGGACGGCATTATCCTTGCCTAAGGATTGTAAAATATCACTCAAGACAGGCGTTGGATGCCTATCTGGGATAGTATTTTCATTGACACGCTTAAAATCAATTATTGGGTGGCAACCTCCATCCTTCTTAGGCACTAAAAACAAAGGACTATTGAAAGGAGATTTTGAATGTGTGATAACCTTCTCATCTAACATATCCTGAACCATGTCCTGGACTACAGCGCGCTGGCTATGTGGTAGTCGGTAAGCTGGTATATAAATTGGGTTTGTGCCCTGTTTTAGGGATATGCGATGTGAGGTTAAATTTGTGTGACCGAGCTGTTCCCCTGGTAAAGCTACAATGTTTCTGTAGTTTGCAAACAACTCTAGGAATCTAGTCTTGCCTTGAGGGTGATCAAGCACCTTAACATGCTGTGATATTTGATCTATCCTCTCCTGTTGTGTGTGTTTAATTGGAGGAGAAACACTCTTAATTGGGAATTGCGTAGGTTACTGTGCAACATGGTTATGGAAAACTATAAAATCACATAAATAACAACCCTCTTTCAATATTCTTACAGCGCCTATTCTGTTGAGAACTAGGACGCCTGTTAAGCCATCAGGACGAATCGTGCTCAATGTAGATTCGCATGATAAACATTTAACCTTGCATGTTTCCGAAAGACAGACTACATCAGTCCCTGTGTACACGTCAGTTAAGCTAACAGTAGCTCTGGTGATTTCCTCATTCTGAAAATGGAGAGCACCCGTTAAAACTGCAGGCACGATCGTCCAACTTTTGCTGCTATAATCACGCTGGGGAAGTGAGTTGGTGGGGTCTTGGACTCGCTTTGACTCAGAATCCATCGTCCTCGTAGTAGGAGCAGTAGACAACACATTCACCCTTGCGGTGAGCAATGGAACAGATTTGTGCATGGCACTGAAGGAAACACCATTAATTGTGATAGTATGTTTGCTTGGCTGAACATCTATCAAGTTAGTTTTAAGAGTTTGTAGGTCTATTAACCCGTCAGCTGGTAAATTGAAGTCTTGGACTATATAAAAATCTGCAGAAAAGGATATACCATGTCTAGAAAAACATAGAGGTAATGTTATCATCCCTGCAAAATCCAGCTGCGTACCAGAAACACCTGCGAGATCGGTGACAGTAGTTCGAATTAAAATTTCTCGGTGAGGGGATCTACGTTGTAACTCTTGATAGGATGCCAAAGAAATCACATTTGCACATGCACCCGTATCAATGTCCAGGGCCATCTTGACTGACCCAACCCTCACCGGAACTGATAACACTTCCGCTTTGCTCAACGCCGCTATTAATGAGACTGCAACAGAAGTGTTGGTGTGTGGTGGTACTGGCGTGCCTAACCTACGTTGGTATGGGACTGGCGTTGGTCTTCCCCCGATTTCTTGTGAAAGCGACGACGCGTCTTACTGTGTCGTGATACCTGGAGTAAATCCATCCCTATCTCCTAAAACTGTCGGACTACTAGACAGTCCTCCGTAGGATGGGTGGGGGTACTCATGGTATACGCACCACACGTCAGCTGCCTGGCCTGAAGAAGACTTGGTTTGAGCAGCTGCTGCATAAGTCTTAGGTGAGTCTTGTCGCAGTCGTAGTTGAGGGGTAGATTTTTTTTTTAGGTTTAATACCACTGCGCTAGAGCTGGTAACAATATTCAACTGCATGACCATTCCTTTTACAATGCATACATACTAAATGTTGCTTTGCCTTGGTCGAGTTCTTGGGAGCCCATAGCTGAACTGGTGCTACAGGTGTTACTGTCCTTGCTAGAGGAGTACGTGATGACTTAGAAGCAATCTTATTTGCTTAATCCAGAATCAATTCAGTTGGTGCATAATCATTATTATATGCTAGATTATATGTAGAGTCACGGACCGTCAAAAGAAAACTAATTTGTTCAATCAATTTTTGCATAATTGTCCCGAGACATATTGTCATTAGCATCGAACTAGGGCGTTCCACTAAAAGTAGCCACACTTTTCATTGGATCTTCTGTGCGAACCATCTAAAAATGCAATTTGAATAATCCTGTTGTGTTTCGAATTCAAAAAGACAAACTAGTGCCCTCTTAAATTTGTCATATGTAGGATCTGCAAGGCCACTAGAGTCTAAATGCTCGCTGGCAAAACTACCTTGTGTTACGCCGTCTCTTAATTTACTTAATATCCAGGTTCTAGGCGTAACCAAACAAAAAAAGTGAAGTAAATTAAAAGGGAATAAAAATAATTAAAGTTAACCTTTAAGAATTGAATTAAATTAAATATTAACACAATAAAGAGCCTCGTAGGCTGTCACAACAAATTGATTCACTATCGAAACTTTTAAGACACAAATGATACTAAACATCGAAAGATCAAAAGAATAAAAATAAAGCATTGGATCACGTTAACACTGCATAAACATATAAAAACTAACACTGAAATTAACTATGGCGAAACAACACTGAATTACTTAAATGTAACTAAGCAAACACTGATGGACACATAAGAGACATAAATAGGTACTCACATAAATATACCACATTGGTGGTGACAGGAACAACACAGAAATAAAATGAAGTATAAGTAACAGGTGACAAGTGTCACTCAAAAGAACGTGAACTGAATGACAAGGAGGACTGGACTGCCCTCCGTCTACTGGTGAGCACTATATATAGGGTCCAGCTCCTGCCATTGATACCAGCCAGCAGGTGAAACATTGGTCGTTTAACGATGCGGATGGTCGTTAGAGAAACAAAGAATGCTTGTTACAATACTAAATGAAGAAATAAGATGGGCTTGAACAAATAATAACAGTTAAACCCTTAACAGCACAGGGTAAGGTGACTAGATTATATAATAGTAAATATAACACATCATTACAAGAATAATATGGAACAACATGGAAGCATGTTATATAAAAAATAAAATAGAAAAATACGACACTGTCGTAACACTTGCTAGATATGAGTGCGGACAAAAGAATTTCTTTCTTCATCCCCCGTTATTCTGATATTTTTCATTGTATCTTCACATGCTCTTATAAATGTACTGTAGTTACACGGTAGTCATCTTCTGCCATAAAATCGCGAACTTGGTCGTTGAGCGGTAGCACCTGAATAAAATTAAAAGGGTTAGATGACATGCCAGTATTAGATGTAGCCATTGTTGGTGAGTTGTTAGACAACTTAGGTTTAAATGAATGATTAGTGGATGCTGGAGGTAAAGGAAGATTCTCCGGCACACTGTGAGACTCTATAGGCTGAGAGGGAACTGGATCGGAATAAAGTGATATGTCGAAAGCACTGCCAGACCTAAGGTTTCTACGCTTTAAATCGTCAAATGAATGATCTACAGATGTTCACTACTCTCAAGAGAAGTGTCTCACTGAAAACGCACCTGTGTTTCTTGCAAATCTGTAGTTGAGGCAGATGCTAGGAGTGATACAGAATTATCAGTCACTCGGAAAATTCTCGGCTAATTCCGCAATGTCTGAATGCGATACATCAAAAATATTATCTGTAATAGCACAATTTGTATTATATAAATATATACTCAATGTATATTACCCTTGTATTCACCAAGTCATTCATCCATGAGTATGAATCAATTGGTGAGTTGACATTTCCTCCATGGAGCGAGGGAGGCCAGGCTGAGTCAAACAACAACATCGTGTGAGGAGCGTTGACTCTCCCTGGTGTGAGAGAGAGACTATCATATCACCTGTTACCCAGTGAACAACTCACTTAAGTGTTCTCCCATATAAGTGCACTTCCCTTAGTGTAGAAGGGAAGGTACAATATACTCTCAACTGAACTCAGTACCTGTGATACTATATTTTTCTACAATAAAATAGAACCAATAAAGTGTTTACTTCAGCCCTGCCACTTATCAAATCAAGAACTAGTATATATATAAAGAAATATATGTATAATGTGTGACCAACACATAGCCATAACTGCCAAACAATAAAATTAAATTAAACCAAACAATAACCTTGCCCATCCATTCACAGTAAATGATGTAAATTACAAGTAAAACAATTTAAGTGTCAACAAATGAACAGGTGAGAAATGCCGGTAATATACTTTACTATAAATAAATAAATAAATATATATATATATATATATATATATGCAAGTAAATCACTGTAGGTGCGCGTGATCTAGGTATATGCTGATAACCTTGTGGTTATCAGCATATATATATATATATATATATACTTCATTTTTAGTCCATATAACACGCGGACTTTGAACATATAATCAACGACCTCACCAGCAAGGAATCGAACCCTCGACCTGCTGGGTGTGACTAGGGAACGCTTACCGGCTAGGCCACAAGGACACTAAAAGCAGTTCTAGACTCTGGTATATTTCACACAAAGCCTGTTCATCGAGCTGATGGCGCCGTGAACCTCAATGGGAAACTGCCCGTGCCTCTTATGTGGTGTCAGTAGCATTTTACCGAATCCAGCTGGTATGAAACGCGAGGTACATATATATACTTCATTTTTAGTCCATATAACACGCGGACTTTGAACATATAATCAACTGCTTTTAGTGTCCTTGTGGCCTAGCCGGTAAGCGTTCCCTAGTCACACCCAGTAGGTCGAGGGTTCGATTCCTTGCTGGTGAGGTCGTTGATTATATATATATATATATATATATATATATATATATATATATATATATATATATATATATATATATATACATAAAGTAAGGTACTTATAAATTAAAAACTAACCTATCATGACGTCTGAGGTGTGATGGTGTTCTGTAGAATATGGTATTGTGAGTAAAAATATAGTGTACAGTATGTCTGTGGCTTACCTATTTACTGAAGACTTGATTGGAGAATCAAAGAATTCTGGGAATTACTTGAAAATGTGGCCTCAAATCCCGCAGACTTGAACAGGACTTGGGCACGCAGCTGGGTGGATTCAGGGTCAAGTTCACTCCTATTTGACAGGTGTGAAGTTTCAAGACGGCAACGGACGAGTCCACTGGTTGTCAAGACGACTGAATTTGATGAGGACAGCAAACTGGAGCATGCTGCTGGCTGCCTGACCCGGGTGTCACTGGGTGTCACTAGGTCATAGAATGCATCAATGATGATAAGGAGAGTTCTTGACGTTGACTGGTGAGACAAGGTTAAGGTTGCCCTGTATATAAGGAACTTGCTGGATACCCAAGGGAATTACAACACACTGTGTTTACTAGCAGCCAAAACACCAAGGTAAAACAACCTGTGATGTCTATCTGGTGTAAGTGTTGCTTCAGCTTGGAGGGGAGCAAAGAATGTACTAAATGTCAACAACTAAACTGGGGGTATCAGTGGGACCTCTCACACAGAGAGAAGAATCATTGAGTCTTATCCTGATAACAGTGAGCGAAGGATTTGCAGAAAAGAATGCTCACATGATGTGTTGACCATCGGTGCTGTTCAAGAATGCTGACTAAAGTCTCAACAACTGAGCTGGAGACCAGGTGGGGTGCTTGAGGTGCTGGGATCCTTGTAGCTGGGGGTATTCCTCTCGCTTGGTTAAAGAATGCTGCTGACAGGATGTTGATTGATGGGTAATCACAACACTGCAGTCACTGCCACTGGGTGTGGTGATATCTGTGTTGCCTTTTGAGGAGGAGCTTCCACAATAATGCGAATTATTGATAAATCACATGTTAAATCTTCTTGAAAAAAAAATTCATGTCAATTTAGGATGACATTAAAAGTATCAATCAAAATATATAATGTCTCACGAGGGTATATATGGTATATTTTCTGATGTACTATGCAGAATGACACTGAGGATCATCACTGTTATTTGAGAATAATTACACTGGTCTTCATTATAAGATTGTTCCCACCGCTGCCACCTTTATATAACAGCCTTGGAGCTGTCTAGTATGTGGATTATGTTTTCAAAACCAAAATGATCTTTTCTCCATTTTTATATAATAAAATAATGTATGTACACTTCAATAAGGAGAATACCGTAATATCACTGAAAGCTGTGAGGGCTAGAAGAATAGACGGCAAGCTTATCTGGAAGCTTGGAATTCATCGTCTATTTCTTGTGAGAGTCAAGTGGTAACTGAGGCAGAGAACCTGCTTCTTAAGGCTGACCTAATCATCTTTAAGACTCTACATGATAGAGGGAAATACCCATCACGTGATCTGAACATGCATTTCACAGCTCATGTAAAATTACGAGGGGTGATAACATTATAAAACACAAATGTATTAACCCATATGAATATAAGTACTATTGTCTATTAGACAAGGGCTAATACACAGCCCTCACCGCACAACCCTCACCACAAAGCCCTAACCGCACAGCTCTCATCACAAAGCCCTCAACCCAAGCCCTCACCGTATAGACTTGACCACACAACCCTCACCAGACAGCCCTCACCAGACAGACCTCACCACACAGCCCTCACTGCACAGGATGTTACTTGTGTGATTATCTGGTTTACCACTCTAGTTTTCCTTTACATCCTACACAATTCCCAATTGGAAGTATTACACATACACTTACACAAGGCAGACAGGAGAGGATAGATCAAATAGCGCCACATGTTAAGGTAATTGATCTCCTCAAGGCAAGACTAGGACTAGGCTCCTCGAGTTGCTTGCTGACTACAGAAAGATTGTAGCATTACCTGGCGAGTCGTTATGTCAGACGAGTTTAACTTCACATCAAATATCTTTAAAACCGGGCACAAACCCCATTTACATACCAGCTTACAGATTACCTCATTGCCAGCGTGCTGTAGTACAAGACATGATTCAAGATATGCGTGAACAAGAAGTTATCACACATTTAAAGTGTCCTTTTAATAGCCCTTGCTTTTAGGTCTTAACAAGGATCGAGGTTGGTGTCTAGTCGTTGATTTTCGCCGAGTCAACGAAGAAACTGTCCCGGATAGGTACCCAATGCCTGGTCCGAGCGATATTTTTCAATCTTTCGGCAAGGATAATGCTGTTTTTAGCAACCTTGATCTTCTTAGTTGATATTGGTAAATTCCTCTTGACGAGAAATCTCGTGAAATTACTGCTTTTAGCACTAATTTGGGCCATTTTGAATTTTCATGTATGCCTTTCGGCCTTCGAAATGCATCATTGACTTTTCCAAGGATGATTAACACTGTGTTTGGTGATTTAATAGGTGACACAGTATGTGCCTACTTACATAATCTCATCGTAGTCTGTAAAGATGGAGACAGTCATCTTGTCAAACTCCATGAAGTTTTCCAGAAACTTTCTTCAGAGGGACTTAAAGTAAAACTTTCTAAATGTGAATATTTTAAATCAAGAATACAATTCCTTGGTCAAAAAGTCGATGGAGACGGCCTTCATACAGTTGACGGCAAGGTCAAAATTGTTGCACAGTTCCCACGTCCTACAACCGTTGATAAGGTGCGTAGTTTTCTCGTTTATCTGGATATTATAGTTCTTTTATAAAAGGGTTTGCGACGTTAGCTTCGGCGCTGACTAAGTTACTCAAGAACGACGCAATTTTTGACTGGAATGATGAATAGAAGGCTAGTTTTATTGCATTGAAGACGGCACTTAACTATTCACCTGTTTTAGCATTTCCTGACTACACTTAACCATTTACTCTGTGTACAGACTTTTCAAAACAAGGGCTCGGGGCTGTATTCATGCAGCTGGACACACGAGGGAAACAATAGAGTGATTGCTTATGCCAATCGTAAATTTGATGACGCAGAAACACACTATTCAGTAACGCATCTGGAAGCATTAGCTGTTGTTTGGGGACTCAAGAAGTTTAAGGATTTAAATTTGGCTATCCCATAGCCGCTTATACGGATCATGTGGCAGTGACAGAGCTTTTTCACGGGAAAAACCTTTCAGGCAGTCTAGCTCGTTGGTATCTGACCATTCAAGAATTCACCCTTGAGTTCAAGTACTAATCGGGACGTATGACAGTGGTCATCGACGCTTTCTCCAGGACCATAGCATCCTTGACGTCAGTATCTTCGTTCACTCTCTCGCAATTATGGGATGAACAACGAATTGATCCCTTGTGGTCTAGAGCAGTGTTCTCCAATTCTGTGACCCGGGTCACAATACTGTGACCCAAACCATCTACTAGTGTGACCCGACAGACTACTGTGACCAGGTGCTGTGACCCATGAGTAGATGTGACCGACATTGTGACCCACAAAAATCAGTAAACAAGTCAATCTTGCTATATCCTGTGCAGTGGCAGATTTCCCAATAGGCACATGAGGCACGTGCCTAGGGCCCCCCAATCTTTTGGGGGTCCCCGACGACACACATAATGTAGTAGCGTAGGAAAAATCCCTGCTTTGGATTGCAATTAGACGAGTCAACAGATCTCACAAACAGGGCTCAGCTTAAGTGCTTCATTCGCTATGTTGATTGTGAGCACTTGCAAATGACAGAAGAGTTTCTTTTCTGTGAAGATGTTGGCGCAGAAACTACCGGTGAAGCAATTAGAAAAAAATTTCTGGACTGTCTCACTCACAATAGGATTGCAATTGAGAAGGGTTCACACATCACAACCGATGGCACAGCGAGTATGGTTGGGATAAGAAACTGTGCAGTAGCAAGATTGAAAGATTATGCACCAATCTGTAGAAGTTCTCACTGCGCCTTGCATTTCAGAATTTGGCATTAAAGCATTTACCAAGTGAGTCCGATTTGGATGCAGTAATGAATAAGTGTGTCATTATCATCTATGATATCAAGAGCAAAGCTAAGAAATCAAAGACCACCTTAATAGGAGTGGTGTGGGCTTTGTAGTTGATCCCAGGTGTTGTAACTGTGGCGGCCGGCACAATGCTGACAACGGTAATGCCCTAATCGCCCGTCTGTCCCAGGGGAAAAGCCTCCCCGAAGGCCGCATCTACCACAACGCCTCCCCCCCCCCCCCCCAGTCTACCTGGCCGCCTCCCTCTGCGTCCCCTCTGTCTCCAGCAACGCCTTCTCCAACAACACATGCCCCTGCCTGGCCTCACCTGGCTGTAACACAGCAGTCCCGGCCGTCTAAAAACTCAACTACTACTGGGCCTCCTCCCAGTCTCTTTTTTTTCTTTTTTTTTTTTGAGAAAGGAGGGATGAAGGAAGATTAGAGGTGGGGAAGGAAGTTATAGTTCGGAAATTGAATAAATTTAGGAGGAGGCAAGAGAGGGCGGGCTGAACGCCTAGCTAAGCTAATAGTGTGTTAAGGTTGTGTCATGGGTTAGTTATTATCTGTCGGTACAGGCACTAGACAACCTACCCTGTCCCATATATGGATGTAGTAAGGGCCTTATTTCATATTCCGCCTACCCTACTGGCGGATGTTGGTCTAGGGAGGTTGTCTATTGCCTGGCCGTGTAGATCGGGGGTGGTAATGGACCTTTTGAGATTTGGTAACTTTTTGAGATCCATGTATGGTTGTTGTCGTTGTCTGGTGGGAGTCTTTGAAGGAGCTCTTGCTCTGATCGCTCTACCTTTTGCCAGATTCTGCTGGCCAGGGTGTGCAGCTGCTGGTTGATGGGTTTCATTCTCAGGTCTCTATGTATCTCGGCTATGGTTCTGGTGAAGGGGTATCTTTCACCTGTGAAGAATCTTAGGGCTTCATTTTGGACCACCTGTAATTTTAATATTTGAGTGATGCTCATAGTATGAAAAGGTATTGCTGGGTAAGTTAATATCGGTGTGATAAATGATGTCACCAGGCGGGGTTTTATTTTCTCAGGAAGCGCTTTAAAGAGGTATAATTTTCTCAGCTCTCTTCTTGCCTTTTCCTTCCTGCTGTGGACATGGTGAGAGTAACCTGTCGTGGATATATGCAGGCCCAGGAGGGTGCCTCTGCTTTTGCATTCTATCTGGGCATTATTGGTTACTAATGGATGGGTTTTCCTTTGCATAAGGGTATCACTGTGAATTTTGGGTCTACTCTGACGCTGTCAGGCCTTGTGCTCCCACCGGTGCCCCCCCCCCCCCACAACCCCCCTCCAGTGACATGACACAGATCATATCCTTCTTCCAAGAATTTACCAACCGTATTGAAAAACTCTTCGTTATACTCTGTACCACCATCTCCGACCTACTCTTGTCCTCTGTTGCCACCCAGTCACTCCTCTCTTCTGGTTTGACACAAGCTGGTAGTCCCCCTGTGAGGCCCCCCCCCCTGCTTACGGCCTACTCCACCGCCGGCGGCCTTCACTACTGGTGTAGCACTTACCTGGCCTGCCCTGGTGTGTCCTGCTGCCCCCGAGCGAAGTCCTGCCGCATCTTCACGACACGTGGTGCCTCAACCTGTCCATCCACCGCAAGCCGCGCCTGCTCCTGTGTCTGAGCTGTCTCCACCAGGGCTACCTATTGGACCTGAGGACACCACCCCCGGCTACCCGTACCCCACCGGCATGTCGACGCACACGCCATCACAATCACACTAAAAGGTATGTCCCTCAATATTGTCAATGCCTATGTGCTTCCCTCCACCGCTACTGTACCTGTCCCACCACACCATATCACCTCCACCCCCACTGTACTTCGCCACTCCTAGTACATTGGCAACCCTGAGCATGGCCGCACTGTTTGTAAACTTTGTGGCCAACCTGACTCTCACACCCTCTCTCACTACATCCTCATTTGCCCTCTGACCTCCTCCAACAGGTCCCCAGCCGTTACCAACACCTCTTCCCTCCCTGACCAGATATCCCTCCTCCTAGAGACAGGCCTGGCACTTGACATTATTAGGGACCTGCCACACTTTACCATAAACAGATAAATTGTACCGGGAATTTTCCCCCCTACACACTCATCATCCTGTCACTTTATGTAACTTGCTGACAAAACCCATGACCCTTTAGGCTTTTACGCCCTTAATGCATGAGTCATAAAGGCAAGCATGAACTCAGCATGCTTCCCAGATGGGCGCTGTAAACGCTTCTGTGCTTCACCTTGCACAGGATGTAAGGGGAGTGCCCAATAAACTAGCGCCTGATCAATTCTCATTTATTTTTTGCCAGTGGATAATCCTAAGGTGATGTCACAGTGTAAATCGTCATAAATATGTGTGTATATATATATATATATATATATATATATATATATATATATATATATATATATATATATATATATATATATATATATATATATATATATATAGTTTAATTACCGTGGATGTAGTAATTATATAAATATAATGTATGTAGTCCACATTTATCTAAGAGTCTAAGTATTTCTGTCTGTTAGATAGGGGCTAATACACAGCCCTCACCACACAGCCCTTACCGTATAGCCCTCACAACACAGTCCTCACCGCACAGCCCTCACCTCGCAGCCCTCACCGTACAGCCCTTACCACACAGGCCTCACCGTACATCCCTCACTACACAGCCCTCTCCTCACAGCCCTTACTACACAGCCCTCACCACACAGCCCTCACCACACAGTCCTCACCACATAGCCCTCACCACATAGCCCTCACCATACAGGCCTTATTATACACAACTTGCCTTTAAAATATATTGGAAGAATTCCCCGTATGTGTGTGTGTGTGTGTGTGTGTGTGTGTGTCTGTGTGTGTGTGTGTGTGTGTGTGTGTGTGTGTCTGTGGACCATTGATTCGGGTTATCTCCCTTAAGACACCCTGGCGGAAGTGAAATATGTTGGTACACTTGTCACTTCCTCCCAGAGTTACTCCCTGCCCTGTCCAACGCCAAGCTCACCCTTATCCTCCCTCCTCCCTTACCCCTCGTCTCATACTCTTTCTCTTCCATCTCCCTTTCCCTCACCCCCTCTCTCACACCCCTCCTCCATCTCCCTCTACCTTACCCCTCTTTCCTCTCCCTCTCCTTTACCTCCTCCCTCATACCCCTCCTTCTCCCCCACCCACGCCCCCTTCCCACTCATACCCCTCCTCCCTCTCCGGCATCCCCTCCCTCTCTCTCTCCCTCTCTCATACCCCTCCTCCCGCCCCCTCTCTTCACCCTTTGTTGTGTCACCTTGTTTACCCCTGACTTCCATTTGTACACCTCGATCATATCGCCCCTCATTATACGTCTCTCGGGGGAGTGCAAATTAAGATGCCTCTAACCTGTCTCTACATTCAATGTCCCTAATGCCCGGGATTAGTCTTGGCATTCTCCTCTGAATTCTTTCTAGGTATTCTATATCCACTCTGTAGTGTGGTGACCAGAACTGATCTGCGCAATCCAAGTGAGGTCTCACAGCCGGAAGATACAGTTAGCCATTGTTAGCCTTGTTTCGATCAAATACACATTGTTGACTCGGTTTAAGATTCCTACTTGTCATTACTCCTAAATCTTTCTCGCAGTCGGATTTCTCTATAACAATGTTGTTCATCTGATAACTGGTTTCTGTGTTTACATCTCCTAGACTAAGTACTTTACATTTGTTTACATTAAAATTCATCTGCCATTTTTCAGGCAATTCGAAAAACTTGTTTAGATCTTCGTGTAATTTTGCGGAGTCTCGTCAGATTTAATTATTTATGTTTCTGTCTACACCTATATCTATGTCGTTTGTGTATATAATAAATCGTAATGGACCAAGTACTGAGCCTTGGGGTACTGCACTAGTGACATTACTCGCTGTTTCCTGTCCTGTAACCACGCCCTATCCTTTTTAGACTATATTCTCCAATTCCATGAGCCTCCACTTTACGTATATGACTTTCGTGGAGGACTCTGTCGAAGGTTTTGCTAAAGTCGAAGTATACCACATTATAATCATGTCCGTCGACCACTGATTCGAAAACTGTTGAAAATAATGTTAATAGATTAGTCGGACAAGCACGCCCAATTATGAAAATATGTTGGGAATCATTGATCAACTTGTGCTTCTCCAGGTGATTTCGAATAGAGTTTGAAATAATTGCTTCCAGTAATTTGCCTACAATTGATGTTAAACTGATTGGCGATAGTTAGAGGATAGTGATCTATCTCCCGCCTTGAAAATTGGTATCACATTCGCTATCAACCATGATTCTGGTATTACAACAGACTTGAATGATAGGTTCAACAAATTTGCAAAGGGCATACTATAAGCTCTTCCTTACATTATTTTAATACTCTGGCAAATATCTCATTGCTTTCTAACATCGTTACTAGTCACCATTATCTCGCTTAATCTATTTCCTTCACTATCTCTGTATATACTCGGTGCCTCGGGTAACATGTTTAAAGTTTATTCGATGAAAACATCGTTGTTCATCTGGTATCTGGTTTCCCTGTTTACATCTCCTATACTGAGTACTTTACATTTGTCCAAATTGAATCTCATCTGCCATTTTTCAGACCATTCGAAAAATTTGTTTATATCTTCCTGTAGTTTCGCTGAGTCCTCGTCAGATTTAATTACACCTCTATTTTAATGTCATCAGCAAATTTACTTATGTTGCTGTCTATGCAGATATCTATGTCGTTTATGTGTATAATAAATAATAATGGTCTGAGTACTGAGCCATGGGGAACCCCACCAGTGACGTTGCTCCAATGGGATTTAGTGTCGTTAATGCTCACTCGCTGTTTCCTGTCCTGTAACCACGCCCTAATCCATTTTAGAATAACTCCTTTACTTTGCCATGAGCCTCCACTTTTCTTATTAGTCTTCCGTGGGGGACTCTGTTGAAGGCTTTGCTAAAGTCGAGATATACTACATCATAATTGTGCCCCTCGTCCACTGATTCGAAAACAGATGAAAAGAATGTTAATAGATTAGTTAGACATGAACGCCAGCTTGTGAAGCCATGTTGGGAATCATTGATCAACTTGCCCTTCTCCAGGTGATTTCGAATAGAGTTTGATATTATTGCTTCCAGTAATTTGCCTCCAATTGATGTTAGACTGATTGGTCGGTAGTTAGAGGATAGTGATCTATCTCCCTTCTTGAAAATCGGTATTATATTCGCTATCCTCCAGGATTCTGGTACTACACCTGTTTTTAAAGACATATTAAACAACTTTGCTAAGGGCATAATAAGCGCTTCCTTACATTCCTTTAATACTCTGCCAAATGTCTCATCGGGACCTGGTGACTTATTTAACTTTAGCTTGTCTATTTGCTTATTAACATTGTTACTAGTCACTACTATCTCATTATCTCACTTAATTTATTTTCTTCACTATCTCTGTAGAGAGCCGGTGCCTCGGGTATCATGTTTAAATTTTCGGTGGTGAAAACTGTTGAAAAGTATTTATTCAGATTATAGCTCATTTCTCCGTCGTTTTCAGTTAACTCTCCTGTATCTAACTGTATTGGTCCTATCCTTTCTCGTGTTTTAGTTTGATATATTTGATAGAATCCCTTGGGGTTTGACTTCGCCTCCCTTGCTATCTTCAGTTCATTATTCCTCTTTCATTTTCTTGTTTCGGTCTTAACCCTACCGGCCAATACCTTATAATAATCTCGGAGGTAGACTTCACCACGATTTATTCTCCTACTTATAGCCTTCCTTTTTCCAATAATATTCTTTAAATAGTTATTTATCCATTTAGGGTCATTGTTGTTTCATCAGAGTTTTCTGTGTGGTATGTTCTGCTTTTGTGCAATAAGTAACTCATTATTTAATTTATTGTAGAACTCGGCAACCTCAGATCTCGTTATCAAGTTATCCTCAACCGTCAGGTCTCCAGGTAAGATGAGGTCGCCCTCTGTGGGTACATTGTATGAGGTCACCTCTTGTGAGATCATGTAATTCACCCCCAAACATGATGCCGCTTCTCTCAGCTGCCTCTTCAAACTATCAAAGTTTGCCCTTCTGAAATTTGGGACTTTAGTGGAATTTTCCTTGCTGCTGCCCTGAAATTCTAACTGGAATCCAATTTCTTTGTGATTGCTGTTAGCAAGTTCGTTCCCTACCTCGACATTACTAATGAGGCTTTTCTCTGTTTGACAAAACTAAATCAAGTATATTATTACCCCTGGTGGATTCGGTTATATGTTGGCTTAGGAAACAGTCCTGGATTGTTTCAAGAAAATCCTCTGATTCTGAGTTACCCGGAAGGTAAAATTAAATCTGACGAGGACTCCACAAAACTACAGGAAGATCTAAACCAATTTTTGGAATGGTCTGAAAAATGGCAGATGAAATTCAATGTGTACAAATGTAAAGTACTCAGTATATGAGATGTTGTGGGGTTTTGTGATGTTTTCTCACACTCAGGTTGGGTTGGAGAAAGGACACTCACAATGCGCTCTCTGTATATATATATAGATATTGTATTGGATGTACAGTGCAGCTTGGTGCTGGGAAGTGGCGGCGTGGTGACAAGCGTGGAGTAGAGAGAGTTGGTTCGGGAGCGTGCTCAGAGGAGGTGTTGCTTGCTGCGTGGCTGTAGGCTAAACGTAAAGTCGCCTACTATACAGACTGTGCTATGTATGGAAGCCCTGCACATTTCATCCCAAATAATTGCTCGATTACTCTATCAAGAATAGAAGGTCTATATATTACTACTGTGATTAATTTTTCCCTTCCATCGATTAATTCTATCCAAATTGTTTCTATATTCCGCTCTGTTTTTATTTCCTTATTTATTTCACACTTCAGATTATCCCTAACATAGATTGCTACTCTGCCTCCTTTCCTAATCTGCCTATTGGTATGGAATAATTTGTAACCTTCAATTTGGTATTCGACAGGTAACTCATGTGAGTCTAGGTTTATCCATGTTTCGGTGAATGCTACTATATCGAGTTTTTCGGTAAATAACAACGCCCTGATTTCATCCATTTTGTTTCTCATACTTCTGCTGTTTGCGTAGTAGACATTTAAGTTAGTGGTGTTCTGAGTCCTCTCTTTGTCGCGTTATTAGGTTGTATCTCCCTGCCTAATTTAGTTTTGTCATCATTCCTAACACTATTTCCCTATAACCATTCACTTTGTTTACCCCCTCCACTGCAGTCTCCTCCACCCTCGTGCTCATATGTTCTCCTGGCAGTTTAAAGACTTCGACATCTTTTGAACTGCCCTCTCGAGAGAGCCATCCAGGGTTGCCACCCCATCCCTAGCATAAAGGTCCCTTCTGCCGTAGAAGTTGTCCCAGTTGTCAATGAATGGGACTGATATTGACTAGCAATATCTGTCAAGACGGCCGTTGACACCAACTGCCCTTGACAACCATTCATTGCCAACTCTCCTTCTAGGCAGGACACCACATATGATAGGGATCCTTCCCTTCGACCTAATACGTTCTATAGCTGTATTGAACTTATCAAGAAGCCCCTTACTCCTACATCGGCCAATATCATTGCCTCCTGCACTAAGGCAGTTAATGGGTTTGTTCCCATTTCCAGACAAGATATTGTCCATCTTGTCAACTATATCCCCCACCCCAGCTCCTGGCAAACACATCCTCATCCTATTTATATTTTTACCACAAAAAGCTCTGTCCAGGTACTGCACCTGTTTCTAGAGCTGATATCATTATATCTATCAATGCGGATCTGTGCAGTATTTATCAATTACACTTTCCAAATTAGATGATCTCCCACCAATCACATTTCAGGATGCTATCATTCTGCCAATTTCTAAAATAGATATGCTAAGCCTCACCATTTCCTCTAATATGTCATGGAAGCCATACATCCTCAAAATTGCTAAAGCTGCCTCCCGAAAGCTGGGAATGCTGTACAGATACCAGAGCTACTTCACTCCTGAGCAGTTGCTTCAAGCATATAAGGGATTAATTCGTCTTAACTTGGAGTACTGCTCTCATATTTGGGGTGGCTCTTCTTCTGTCCAACTGTTAGATAGGGTGGAATCAACAAGGCATTTCGTCTTATTAACTCTCCTCCTTTAGTTGACAATCATTCTTCCCTTTCTCTTTGCCGCAATGTTGCTTCACTCTCTCTCTTTTACAGGTACTTTAACGGGCAATGTTCTGTGGATTTGGCATCCTGTGTACCGCCGGCAAGGCCGTGGGCTCGTAACACACGTTTTGCCCGCGGTGCCCACAACTTCTCTGTGGATGTCGGTCGCACTTGAATAACCCGTTATAGTACATTTTTCTTTCCTCACATAGCCAAACTGTGGAATGCTCTACCTTCTTCTGTGTTTCCACAATCTTACAATCTGTCTTACTTTAAAAAGATGATTTTCCGTCATCTTCTTGGTGTAAATTAATATAACCTTTTCCTTTTCTATTTTTAATTTCCTTCAATTCTTATTTGTTCGCCCCCTAGGCCTCGATGTGGGTTGATGACCTGTGCCCAGGTGGGCTATTCCCCGTAAATTAAATACAAATAAAAAATAAATAAAAAATAACACATATTTTGTCAGGTCACCAGATAAAGGGAGGTCGTCCTCTGTGGCTATATTGTGTAAGGTCATGTAATTCACCCCCAGACGTGATACCCCTTCTCTCATCTGCCTTTTCAAACTATCAAAGTTTGCCTTTCTGGGACGTTAATGTAATTTTCCTAGCGACTGACAATATATTCTACTTTTATTCTCACTTCTTTGTGATTGCTGTTAGCTAGTTCGTTTCCTACCTCCACATTACTAATTAGGTTTTCTCTGTTTGACCGAACTAAATCGAGTATAATTTTACCCCGGGTGGGTTCGGCTATATGTTGACTTATGAAACAGTTCTGAACTGTTTCAAGAAAATCCTCTGATTATCTATAAGTGACAATATATGCTATAATAGTTTCTATTGGGACAGTAAAAGTAAAAAGAAGAAAAGTGTTACAAATATTTTAATACTTATATAACAGATATCTCTTAAGAATTGATTTGCAGGAAGAGAGTGTAGTGTTTGCTGGGAGTTTAGTACACACCTTTACACCAGGATATCTTATGGATAAACACATTCGCTTTCAGTATCAGTTAAATAACATTGGAGTGCGGGACAGGAGTTACCACAACATGTGTCCTTGAGTCACAACTCTTTGATAACATTGTGGTATTTTTCTCAGTGTAGGTTAGGTTTGCTTAGATTAGGTTAGTAAAGGTTAGGTTATTTTGGTTTAGCTAAAGCTAGGTTAGGTTATGTTAGGTTAGGTTAGGTTAGGTTAGGTTAGGTTAGGTTAGGTTAGATTAAGTTGGTTATGGCTATCGTTTGGTTATCATCATTAATATTCCCCATATTTGATTTATTCACGAGTTTTTATTCTCGCTGTTGTTATAATGTTAATATTGTACTTCAACAACAAAGGCCTTTAAGCGTGTAACAAGTTTAGTAATTGCACAAGTTTATTACCTGTTAATACCAGCTTCTCTGCACATCCCTCTATGTAATAATAATACTTTTGAAGATCTATAATAATGTCATCACACTATTTGACAACAAAAATGTGTTATAAATTTGAATATAAATATTTTTTATTTGGTTATTTAGTGGTGTAGTCAGGAATTATTGTTCAGGATCGTGCTGCCTACTTTTACTCTTATTAGTTGCACATAGTATTGCCAACATCAAAATCTGAGTGATATCAAATTACATTATTAAATCTTATACAAATTTGTTGTAAAGCGTAATATATATATATATATATATATATATATATATATATATATATATATATATATATATATATATATATATATATATATATATATATATGATAGTTTTCTAATATTTTTGGGGTAAAGTTGCCTATATATATAATGAGTTTAGTGAAGGTTTTCTAAAGTATGAATATTGGATTACGGTTGATAATACGAGTCTTGGTAAAGACTAATATAGAAAGGGCGTTGCTTATTGGGCGGAGGAATACATGTTTTCTTTTAAAAGTAATTTTATTGGTGTTTATGTTTACCAAAACTAGTCTATATCAAGTAGCCATGACTGTTTTTATATCTCTCTCTTTTTCTATTTATCTTTATTTTATTTATCTATGCAATGATGTAAATAAACCTCTTGTAAACGAAGAATTCTTACGATTAGAAGCAATGTTGTCTGGCATCAAGCTAGAGTTTTTTTCCTCGTTGCTCATCAGATTCCTATGAATTGACCAAGACCGATCTCAATATTCAAGTCGTATTTCCAATTTCCGGTTTGCAGGTTCTGATGATGAAGCTCTTTCGGTCTCTCTTTCACTCTATTTGTCTCTCTCTATCTCCTCTCACTTATTCACTAATTCTCTCTCTCTCTCTCTCTCTCTCTCTCTCTCTCTCTCTCTCTTGTTCTCACTCTCTCTCACTTTCTCATTCTCTTTCACTTACTGTATTACTCGTCAACACAACAATGAGGAAAGAGGTGTAGGTCAAGGAAACCAGGATAAGTAATATTACCTTTCTTCTTCCTGGGCAGAGTCACGTGTTGTCTCTCTTAGCGGTGTGTTGGTAGCCCCTGACGTGAGGTTTTCCGACACTGATCGATGTCGACTTTATCATCTGTCCTCTGGAATGTCCTCCAATAATTACGGTGGCTCTCCTCTTCCAGCTGTACCCAGTTGCTTCCTGTCGGCGCTGCTGCTGTTGCTGGGACCAGGAACAACATAGTGCCAGGTCACGGAGAGGAGGAGGAGGAGGAGGAGGAGGTGGTTAAGGTGGAAAGGGGGGGGGGGGGTGAGGAGGAGGTGTAGTCGTGATAAAGTCGAGGAGGAGGAATTGAATTGAATTGAAACAGTTTATTTAGCCAGAAAAACACAGATACTGAGTGGATAATAATAACAATATTAACATGGCTGATCCAGTTGGGAACCTGAGGAGGAGGAGATGTAGCCGTGATAAGGTCGAGGATGAGGTGGTTTGGGATGGGAGGAGGAGGAGGTCCTTGAGGTGTAGCCGTGACAAGTCGATGTGGGGGTGCCTGAGCTGTAGCTCTGATCATGAGAAGTATCCAAATGTTTCTATATTTGCTTAAATAATGAAGAAACTGTATTAATGAATTGGCAACTCAACTACCTGCTTTTTTTACATGAAATTGTCTTCATTATTGAAGCAAATATACAAACATTTGCAAAACTTTCAATGATTCTAATTCACAGTGAATAATTTATTATAAAATTTTTACCTTTGGATTGTTTAATATTTATCCTGATAGTGATACAGCCGAAAATTGATCCACCAATCACAATCCTCATTACATTTAGTCTTACCTCACCAAGTATTGTCTGGTAAAATTGCGTGTACGAGAGACAGGGTGGGGTCGATGCAGCTTTGACTGACTGTACTGTGCATCAGTGGGAGAGACATGGAAGATACCCACATCGAGTCTGAGGTTTTGGGGGAGCATACTCTCCAGTCTGTGTTGTCTGGTGGCCATTATGTTCGATCATTACGAAGGATGCTCATTGTATCTGTGGTACTGGACACATCCTTTTGTTGCATCTACGATAGCAGTAAGAGATGTTCTGATGAAGAAACATTAAGTTTGCAGAGGTTCTCAACAAATCTGATGATATAAGAGAGATGTTTCACCACTTCCTGAGAGATTGTGAGGCCAAATCAGAGTTGTGTAGTTTATGGGGGTGTTTCAAACGACCACGCGTCACATAAAAAATTTCACTCTCACAGATCGTGAAAGCAACTGGGAGCTCCACGTGTCAACTTCGGAGTCTGCTCTATACAGTGTATTCCGTGAATTTGATGCCACCAGCTACCTCCGGTGTGGCTCATGGTATCTCGAGAGAATCAAAGCGATTGGGGTGGAGAATCCTGTGTTGCATAGTACATTCATGAATGGTCAGTTTGTGGTGAAGGGCAGGTGTGGCAACTTCAGTGCCGTGTCTCCAGATATGAAATTGGAACAGTCAATCCAGCGTGCGTCGAAAAGTCATAGTGAATTATTGTTGGACAGACACGCAACTTTAAAATAGTTACTGAGTGCTAGTTACTCTAACATGAATTTCTTCCTTCATGAAGTTCTTGGCATCGCCGATATTTTTCGTGCTCTCACAAATGACCGGCTCGTGGACCATATGGAGACATCAAATCACCACAAGTTGAGCGGAAGGAAACGGGAACTATTTGATCACAATGCTGGTCAACTGCTTGATTTTGTGCAAACTCAAGATAATCCTTTCCCCGTTCCTATCACTGGTATTAAACTCCACAACTTCGTCACTAAGCATACAATCAATGATGATATAAAAAATCGACTACTTAACGTCATGGAGACTGGTGAGAAGGCGTACCGCAACATCCATCATGAGTGTTATGTCGATAAGATCAAGAAGCTGAACGTTACCATCTCGAAATTTGATGCCATCAATGTCCGAGAGGCGGATCCCCAAACCCATGGTTTATCGAAACCCACCACCAAAGATATTGCCGCTGCTCAGCGTGGCATTGATGTTGCGAAAGAACATGGCATGTCACTCACTAACATCTTCTATCATGACCGTCTCCCTCTCAGCTCCTTATTTGATGGTGATTTTCCCACAAAACCTCAAAGTAGCATCTTAATTTCAGAGTTGGAGACTCATCTTGAGAAGGCTGACTACACAGTCCAGAGGAATTCGCCAATGAAAACGGCCATCATCCCTGATTTTATGTAAAAAACAAAAATCCGTCAAATTCCGAATTTATCTTCCTACAGGAATGATGGTGAAACGCTAAAATCTATGATTTCAAGTGTACGTTGTGTCTGTACAGTAGAAGAAATTCCCGTCATCTTTGATAGCTGCAATACGCTGTCAATAAAAGACTGCGAACGTGTTCGTCGGGCAGACACAACTGGACCTGTTGACCTGGCTGTGATAAACGAAAGTGTCCCAATACTTCGACAAATTAAGAAATTTTGGACCTTGTCTTCCAACAAATTGAACCTGCAGCTTCTTACACGTGACATCGCCAAGTGTAAGGTAAAAGACATAGTAATGTTTCTGAGTGGCATGGTTTTAAATGGTGAAGTCATTCCAACATGCCTCTACGAGCAACCTGGAATGCACAGTGCTATCCTGGAAGAGCTTAATGACTGGTTAGAGAAGGCATATGCTCGTATCATTCCACACACCAACTTGTCCATCAAAAGAGGGTATGAACGTGTCGTAGTGGTATCAAACGACACCGATAGTGTTGTTTTGCTGTTGATCTATGTTCACTTTCTAATGAACAAGGGTTTGAAAGAGTTGTGGGTAGAGTATGGGGTGGGTGAAAGGCGGCAGTTCATACCGCGACACACCTTGTCTGAGAATTTAGGTGTTGCACTTTGCCAATTGTCTGTTAAACCGCATGTTACAACCGGTGATTATGCCCTGAGTAAAATTGGTACGAAGCATGGTGCCTTGACATGCAACCTTCTGGCTTATTTGGGAAACTTTGGGGAATCCTGTCCTCAGTGAGCATGATATTCAGATGATGGAACTTTACCTTGTTAAGGCATGGTCAGGCTCAAGGTCCAAATCTACAGCCTTGCTATTTGACGAGTTGCGAAATGAGGGTCATACTTGAAGTTATACTGTCAAGGCTCTAGATGAGCTGCTTCCTACGTCAAGTGTGATCCGAGGGCATATCGGGTCATCCTATGTCAGTGGTTCTCAACTTGGGGGCCACGGCAATATCTTAAGGGGGCCATGGTGGGGTGTTATAAGTTGTAATGTTTCAAGAAAAGGTGGGGAATTTCTTCAAGCACCATGAACGAAGTTTGGGAAAGCAGAAACTGGATGAGTGGTGACTTCCAACAACAGTCCTTGAGTGTAGTAGAGACATTATATGAGGTTTCCCTCGAAATAGCAAAGCAGAAGAAGGCCCACATACTTGGTAAAAATTTAATTTAGCCTTGTACTTTAAAGATGGTCAAGCGGGTTCTTGGAGAGGAAAGTGGACGCAAGATGCAGCAGATTTCATTGCCAAAAGTGTTACGGTCGTCACCCCTTTCCCTCAATATTTGCTTCAGTTACCCATTGCATTTAGTTTCTGTTGTTTCCCGTTTTTCTTTATAATCGAATTTCCAAGCTTATGGTAAAGACTTTGAAAAATATCTTGATTATTTTTATATACGTATGTATACTAGTATTTGTTTCATTATGTAAACTTTGTAGACTGTATTCTTCTTTTTTATACAGTTATGAAAGACTGTAAGAAGCAGATGTACTGTATAAAAAGAATTAGAAATTATATGTTGATGAAACAAGAAAGTATTGGAACATTGTTTTGGTTTTGGCGGGACTCTCTGTAGCTAGGTTGAGGAGAATAGGAGGGCCAAGCTTGTGTGGTGCACATTTATCTATTATTATCTGGGCAATCATGGGTAATTATGGTGTTAAGTAAAGTGTAATATGTTCATTATAATCTAAAGAATATTATAGTAGTGAGAGAGCATTGTATTTGGTGGAGATAACATTATTCTGAGTGAATTGATTTGTGGCCTTCTGTATGCACATGGACGGAGAGCACATATTTATTGTATTTTTTTATTAAATATATTTTGTTGTAATTTTAAAGCTGTGTTTTGATTAAACCAGTTTTAATGGGAACAGTGGTATTGAAATAAATGCCTGTCAGCTGTCAGGAGGTTGTTAGCCAGAAATAAGGTAAGGGTCTGTGTTTAACATTTAACCTCTCTGTTAACAGAAGCTGTTATTTCAGAGTCTCCTCTGATATAATGGGCCTATGGGCTGACTATACATCCTCTAGTGAGTCCTAGAAGAGGGTGTGAAGGTTGTAACAAAAGACACGGTGAAACGGCGAATCAGTGAAATGTAGGATGACGTAAAGGAACAAGTGATACAGGAGATCAAATCGTCTCCTACTTGTATGTTCTCAGTACAGCAGGATGAGTCAACGGACGCTAGTTATTGCTCACAGCTGCTTATGTTTGTTAGGCATGTTTTCTCGTGCGACATCTGTTTTGTACACAGCTTGAGACCACCACAATAGCTGTAGATGTGATGGAAAAGCAATCTTCTTTCTTCACAGCTAGCGGGATCACCTGGGAAAATTGGGGCTCCGGCGATGATGGGATCGAAATCGGGGTTCCAGATGCGTGTCAAGGAAGTAGCTCCGAATGCCAAGGGGGTTCATTGCATGATTCCTCGTTTTGCACTGGTTTCGAAAACCCTCCCTGATGCACTATACAAGATCCTGGAGGCAGTGGTCAAATGTGTCAACTTTGTGAAAGCAGGAGATCTGAACTCTCGCCTTTTCTAGAGCTTTTGTAGAGACGTGGATTCAGAGTATGAAGCCCTCCTCTTTTACTTCAAAGTGCACTGGCTTTTCAAGGGTAATGTTGTGAATCGAGTGTGTGATCTCGTAAGTCACTTCAATGAGGTGTTGTGGGAGCCAAGTCTTGCATACCTAGCAGATATATTTGAGCAGCTAAAGAGGCTGAATCTCAAGCTGCAGGGCAAGGAAAGAAATGTGTTTCACCTCATGGATTGTCTTCGTGTATTTCTTGCCAAGCTCCAGAACTGTCAAAGGAAAGTAAATGTAGGAAATGTTGCCATGTTTGAGAATCGTTCAAATGTTCTTGATGAGATTGGAGATCATCTGCTTGATCCATCACTCAAAACTGAAATCACACAGCACCTGAAATCCTTGGAAAGCGAGCTCAAAAGGTACTTCCTAGAATTCGAGGTGGAAGAAAGGAAATTTGTGAAGAATCCTTTCTCTGGCATGCTTGATATTGCTACCATTCCCAATCATGTTCAAGACGAATTACTTGATCTCAAGAACGATTCTACTGCCAAACACCTCTATGAAGAAAAATCGATGACTGTAGTCTGGTAGCGAGATCGCACTTCGAGTCCCCTTGCCATGTTCTTCTACCTATTTATGCGAGTCTGGTTTCACCACCCTTTTACATATAAAGAGTAAAAGTCGGAACCGATTGGATGTGGACTCGGACATGAGATGTGCTTTGTCAGTGATGCAACCTTGAATCAATCGCCCTGACTGAAAGGAAACAATGTCAACCTTCCCATTGAGCTGTGACAAAATATGCATAGGTCATAGTAATTTCATCCCAACCAAATTCAAGTTTGTTGTGAGACTAGTCTAGTCACTCGAGTCTAGTGACAAGTCAGTTATGTAAATTATGTAAGTTTGTCGAAATATATGATAATGATGATTGTCAAAAATAAAAAAAAATGAAGGAAGGATATTCTCTTCCTCTGGTCAGAACACTTTTATTTTTTCATCATTATTTGTGGGGGGTTTCGGAGAAACTGAAGGGGGGGGGCCATGAGGATTTTGAGAGTTCCACGAGGGGGAAATGGAGAGAAAAAAGGTTGAGAACCACTGTCCTATGTGATACGTAATGCACACCAATAAAGAACATAACTCTTACTATTTTAATTAATTACTCACATTATATGACATACTGTTTCAGGTTCCCAAGTTACAAGCACCTCATAATTTTGAGTAGTTTGGTAGTCAACGAAGGCGACAATACTGGATTTTTGGTTGCAAATGACGGTATATCGTAAAATAAACATGTCCGTCGTGTTAGACACGTCAAAATTGGCCAAAATTAAATAAAGTTTGTCGCTCTACAGTCTACACCTTCTAGTTCCAAAATTATGACTGCCTCAGTGTTTCCCCATGCGCATTGGCGGCCATTTTGGATTTGGTCCCCCAGCAGGCAACCGTCTCCTAAATCAAAAGTCTAACTATAAAAGCTTTGATGTCTAAGGGTCATACAATTCAAACCAAGTCTCACACTTCGAGCACCTTAATGTATATACGAAAGTGTAGTGCAGAGCCTGGACTATATACTAGGACACGACACCTACTCCTGGCTAGTAATCCAACTAAGTATTACATGCGCTATTGCATTTGAATTTCTACTTGGTTAAAACTAGGCCTAAATCACAAATTAAACCAAGCATGCATCTACAAGTTGAATCATTTACAAATCGGTAACAATTTTAAGGAGCCTTCAGTCACAACGACTGACACTCTTAATAAACCAGAGAAAGTTATGTCTGTTCATGCTGTCAACATTGTACTGTAAGTGAGCCAAAGTCCATGGACGTAATTAAAGATTTCAAATTTCAAGGCACTGTATCAATAAGAAAACTGAGCAACCTAAAGAAATTTTAATTTTAAGAGACACATTTGGTGCTCAAAGTATCCCCAGAAAAGACGTTTTGCCTCTCGGTGAAAATAAGTACACGGGTGAAGATGTGATCATGCAGAACTTGCTTGGATATACTGTCATACCTCTGGCTAGTGCATACCTACTTCCAGAATTAGTTCACGGTGACATTAAGGTAAGGAGTTCGTGAAGGACCAGTGCCTCCTATTTACAGTACCTCTTGCTTGTGTTGTGACCAGGTCTCAAGCTGATCAACATAATTCAGAAAGAAGAAAGTGAAACTTTGCCTGTAACTACTAATGATCTTAATTTTTCCCAGAAAAATTATTCCACCTTGACTATCACTTCTAAGGATGCTGTGCTCCATGCAAGAACCGATAACCTTTTAAAGTCCAAAACAAATGTTACACCTCGACGTCAAATGGTCACCAATCATGGTAATTTACATATTGTTCAATCTACCTAAGGAACTAATTTTATTTTGAATTTGTTTAATCAAGTTATGAAGGAAAGGAGTGTAACACAATTCTGTATTTCACTTCCTCTTACTATCCAGAATCTCAAGGAGCCCTGGAAGTTTTTCATAGAACTTTTAGATCCTTACTAAAGCACTACTAAAAAGTCTTTTGCAAACAACATTTAGTGGACCTTACATGGATCTAAATTATGTTAATACACCAGGTAGAAGATAATCTTCCAAAATTGTGCTCATAAAATTACTTAACGCATATCATTTCAGGCTCAGTGAGTCAGGCCTGGAGAGTAACCCACCAGAGTTGAACAGTATTTTCTTTTTAAATTCTAAAACTTGTCTGTACCAGAAGTCACTTTGAATCCAAGTCTACTCGAGAAGTTACTTTTGCTACAGGGAAATATACTCTGTGTGAATATGTAGTTTCTTACTTGTCTTTACCTCACAAACTACTGTAAGACTGTTTCTCCAAACCTGTGCAGCTATGCTTAGAATGTGTAACCTGGTGACGTACGGAATGTTCTTCTACTTACTCTTGTCAGTGATCAGTGAGCACTATCTGGATGAGACGTACCACTATCGCAACTTCAAGGTGGACCCTGTGACGCTCATCTTCCACCTTAGCAGATTTAGGATGGCTAAGACACTTCTCCATCTCTTCGGCATTAATGATCGTCTCTGGATTATCTTCTTGGGGATTAGCCCTGGGATGTTAATCAAGGTTTGCTGCAGTTCTACAATCAACAGTTGCTGGGGCTTGTAATCAACCTTGCTACACCTCACTTTACCCAAGTTACATATATGGGGGGCACATCATGGGGTAAGGGAAGACCTCCCCCCCCCCCCCCCAATGTGGACACTTACGGCAGTCGAACAGCTGCTCTCCTGCACACATAACCAGAGACAACCGTGACATTCCATCCACTACCACTTCTCGAAGCTGCTGCCTCACCAAACCCCTTATCCCGAGGACCAGTGGTGTAGTGCGACCAGGATGGTCTCCTCTGTGGTTCCAGAAACTCTGTGCGAAAAATCCGAGCTTTCCACCAGCGTGGAAACATCTGGAAGTTCCGGCGCTCCAAAAACTTCTGGTAACTCCACCCATCGCCTCACTCGTTTCATTATTCTACTAGACACATGGGTTGGCGCCAAAAAAGTAATCAATCACATTTAAAAACAGAAATGTGATGTCATCTTCAAGGATATTTAATGAGCTTTCCACATACTGTAGTCATTCCTCTCTCATCCAGTCATTCCAGTGTATTTTATCGTCGGTCCGTCAACCTGTGGTGGTCATTTCTCCAGCGCATCTTGACTAGTTCATCAAGGCCCAGCTAATTTATGCCGAGTTTCTTGTGTATTTTTCTTTAAGTCTCGGTCCGTGCTATCCTTAAAGACAATTTAGTGGCACAAGTGCACAACACACGTAGGACACAGTGTCTTATTTGTGTACTTTTTCCTGTGATTCTTTATACTAGGACACGACACATTCCTGGCCAGTGATCTTATTAAGTATCACATACAGTACTTCAGTTGAAGGCCATCACAGTATTTATTTTTATTATATTTTTGACTGGTTAGTTTTTTTTAGCTTTTGTATAATTTTTCTTATAGTTGTTTATTCATGAGTGGAACTTACGGTTAATTTCTTGTTATTTATATATATATATATATATATATATATATATATATATATATATATATATATATATATATATACTGATTGTAAAGGCCTGGGACTTAGGGATATGAAATCCCTTGCCAGCCTAATCAGGATCGTATAAGAGGAAAGTCAAAAACCATGGTTTTCTGAGGGATAACAAACAACCGTTCGAGACTGACATCTCTTTACTATGGAAATAGCGCAAAACTCTGACACCACTCACACAAATATCAAATAACAATTACGGGAGTCAAACAATGACGGGAGTCAAACAATTAAGAGAATCAAACAATTAAGGGAGTCAAACAATTACGGGAGTCAAACAATTAAGAGAATCAAACAATGAACAGATATTTCCTACGGCAGCGGCTCTGTGAAAGGTTCTGGAAAGCAGTGATCCGCTCTCAGGGGGAAGGTCAAGTCAGCTTCCTCACTTGGCACTGGCGGGCGATGTCTTGCTACACAGGAGAGACGCCAGGGCATGGATGGTGTGGAGGAACTGGCGATGACGTGGCAGCCGCGACAAAGCTGGGGTAGGTGTCTGGAGATTGACAGTCGATTTGTGAAGGTCTGGGGAAACAGCCCACGAGTCCAGAGCCTCAAATGAGAACACAACCAGAATTTGAACGAACAGCGGGGTGCAAGTACAGTTTTGTCGACGGCTGGGTAGTGTCTGATTTGTGTGTCGAGGCAGCAGTGACGTTCTCACCTCCGTCTACCCCCCAAGTGGGGGACTCGAGCAAGCAAACGAGCGGCGGGCAACCATCCTGCTCGTTACAGCCCTGACACAGCTCCCCCAACAAAAATCTACTGTAAGGTAGATTAAAACTTAAGATTAGTACACAAAGCATAATCATCTTACAAAAAATGCTTAAATACACATAGCAAAATAAAGAATGGTCACATTAAACGAATAAGTGGTAACTTGATGTCCAAATCGTAAGGCCGTATCAAGGAACTGCACGTGGGATCCACTTTAGTAAAGGTTTAAGTTTAGGCCTATTTCCAGTCGTAGAGGATTCTTCTATTCAATCCAGTGCTATCGGTAACTGGCAATTGAGATCATCCGAGTCTGGCGCCTGAACTTCACAAGAACTCTTGCAGGGTAGTGCCTCGACTGACTCCAGCTTGGGACCGTCGTCAAGGACACGAGCAATGTGGGTACTGCAATTATATTTCCTTAACAAATTAGCTTGATATAATTTAGGCTACCCTAGAAAATGGTTCTGTAATGATGGGTAAAGGTTTAAGTGGAACAAGACGGACTCTACCCTTGGCGGACATATGTGGGCACGGATCACAACTCCTACAAACGGCTCTAATATCCGCTCCCATACCTGGCCAGTAAAACTGATCAGCAACCTTCCTATAAGTTTTCCTACGGGAACAGTGTCTTGCTAGAGGGCTCTTGCGAGCTACAGAGAGAATGTTACTACGACAATCAGCAGGGACAACAAGTAAAAACTGACCTACTTTGGCTGGTTGTTTGGATGACACACAAGACCTGTGTAACAGACCATTAATACAAACAGACTTGTAAACAGACCCATCTCTAACATGACCCTCCTCCCAGGAAGTCACCTTCTTCCTTACCCGCTTCAAAGTGGTTCACGAAGCGTGAAGCTTGGCGAACTCCTTGGGCATAACAGTCAGTTGCAACAAATTCGGCAGAATCAGGGGATGCAGTCGTTTCACCTTTGCCGAACGTGTCTCCACAGCTTGGACCTTTGAGGGAGGTGAGTTGGCGGGTGAGTGTGGCGAGGCGACGCCGGCAGGTGGCAAGGCGTCGTCGGCAGGTGGCGAGGCGACGTCCGTAGGTGGCGAGGAGAGTTTAAAAGATTCCCGGTCGTTAGGGTCACGAACAGCTTGAGACGTCAGCGTCAGGCACGGCTTCCTCAGAGACAATAACACACGAGCAACCGGTGTCCCTGATGATAGTAGATGCCCAAGAGCCATTTATTGTTCTGGTGACACAATAACGGGGGCAGCTCCTGTCTTTCAAACAGAATCCTACCGTGTAGCTGGGTTGATGAATGTCGGTAGATTTGAAGGCGCGGGGATTCCTGGGACAGCGAGAACGAATGTGCCCTTCTCCGCAGTTGTGGCACCGCACGGCCGGTGAACTACTCCTCTCTACTCCTGGGGATGGTTCCTCCGAGGATGGAGGATTCGTGTTCTTCACTTGGAGGAGTGGAAGACTTGGGGTAGGCGTTGTGAGGGGACGCCCAGTTGTCAGCAAGTTGTACAGCTTCTCCAAGCGTCGCTGGCCGTTGTTCCTTGATGAAAATTCTCAAGTCTGAAGGTAGAGAAGACAAAAACTGATCTAATATCATGAAGTTAGAGAGAGACTCAAAGGATTCCTCAACCTCTGACGCCTCTAGCCATTGTTGAAACAAACGACCCAGGTGGATTGAAAACTGCTGGTATGTTTCTTCTGCTCTAATATTCGTTCTGCGGAAATCAACACGATAACCATCAGAAGTCTTGTTAAATCCTCGCAAGAGAGCTTGCTTCAACAAAGAGTAATCTCTAGTGATGTCGGCAGACAGGATGTAAAGGCCTGGAACTTAGGGATAGAAAACCCTTACCAGACAAATCAGGATCTTAAAAAAGGAAAGTCAAGGACCATGGTTTTCTGAGGAATAACAAACAACCGTTTGAGATTGACATCTCTTTACTATAAAAAATATAACACAAAACTCTGACACCACTCAACAAACATCAAATAACAATTATGGGAGTCAAACAATTAATGCAGTCATCAGTTAATGGAGTTAAACAATTAATGGAATCAAACAATTAATGGAATCAATCAATTAATGGAATCAAACAATTAATGGAATCAAACAAATAATGGAATCAAACAATTAAGGGAATCAAACATTTAAGGGAATCAAACAATTAATGGAATCAAACAATTAAGGGAATCAAACAATTAAGGGAATCAAACAATTAATGGAATCAAACAATTAATGGGAGTCAACAACTGATAGAATCAACAATAAAAGGGAGTCCGCAATTAAAGGAATCCAACAACAATAGAATCAAACAATGAACAGATATTTCCTACGGCAGCGGCCCTGGGGAAGGTTCTCGAAAGCAGTGATCCAATCTCAGGGGAATGGTCCTCACTTGAGCGACAGCAGCAGATGTCTTGATATGGCAGGAGAAGCACCTGGGCACAGACGGAGGAGATGAACTGACGGTATTGGTATGGGGTACAGAGGATTGACAGTCAATAGGTGAAGGTTTGGGGACACATTCCACGAGTCCCGACCCTTTGATGAGATTGTAGGTTATGTATCTAAGCTACTGTGCCGAGTAGCAACCTTGTATATAAGCTACTGTGCCGAGTAGTATCTATGTATATAATTACATGGCAACACTGCACGTGTTATGTGGCAACATTGCCCCGTGGCTGCCATATGGCAAGGCAGTCTCAGTCTGACTTCGTGGGCCGTGCATGGCACACGCTAGTCACCACTTGTATTTATCCTATCCGAATAAATGGACTTCAGTGTTACCCGGTGTTTCCCTACCCATCACTGCATTCTTCAGGGAACACTTGGAACCTTCATGGCGCAGTGAGTAGGATCTGTGAACAATGGACAGTTAGCCTGCGACGTGCGACTGCCGGCGATGTGCTTGTCGACTCTTAGTGTGTTGTCTTGTGTTTCGCCGCGACGTGCAGTGTTGCGCCGTCACAGTGCTTTTTAGTGATGGTAGCAGTGTTAGTGTCAGTGTATTAGTGTGTCTAGAGCTGAGAGTTGAGCATTGGCCACTTTTTTGTGGTACCAACGGAGCACGCAAGCGTACACCCTTCTCGTGTGACATCTGGGGAGACACTGACGCTCTTGCCTCCGCGGCGGCTCCAGCCTAAGGCCACCGCATCTGCTGTCTCACACACACACGCACGCACGCACTCACTCACGGACAGAACAGTGGACTCTATGCGTTATTTCTGCGCTGTTTATGTCATATATATGTGGTTCGAGCTGATGAGGCGCCACTTTATATACTAAACAGCGCAGTTCACGTATACTAAGATGGGCGGTAAGAAGGGACAACGTCAAGATGGGAGACACGACTCCCCACCACCTTCTCCTCTACCGGACACAGATGGAGCTTCTGGGCCCACCGCCCCTCATCCTTCACTTCCAGCGACGGACATTGCCACAATTCTGAGGTGGCTGGATCACAGGGACCAGAGACTCAGAGAGATGGAACTTCAGAGGGAGGAGACACGAAGAGAGGAGGAAAAGGCGCGCTTTGATGCAATATTGGCGACCCTGATGCTAACCCATCCTCCCTCACTCGCGCACCAAGACGCCAGTACCCTCCCTCCTCCACCACACCAGCGTCCTCCAGGTACTCCTGCTACTCCAACAGCTCCCAAGGCATCTGTTCAACGCCCACCCGCCCTCTCACCAGACGTCACGTTTCAGCTTTTTCTTGAGTGGAGGCGGCGTTGGACAGATTACTCTAAGATGGTGGACCTTGACAGCATGCTTCCAAACAAACAGCTCATCCAACTGTGGATGTGTTTGTCGCTGGAGACCCAGAGAGTTTTGGAGCAAAAGTTGCAAGTGCCTCCCGATTCTACCTCTTCAGTGACGGATGTACTCGACCTTTTGCAGGAGCACGTTAAGGGTCGGAATAACGAGGCTTTGCATCACCGCGCCTTCATCAGCTGCAAGCAGGCGGAGAATGAATCCTTTGACGACTTTTTTGTACGCTTGAAGAGTTTGTCGGAGGAGATCGACGTCTGCAAGGCGCACAGCCGGAAATGTGAGGAAGCCTGGATCAAGCATGGAATCTTGGCAGGTGTCAGGCAAGAAGAGTTGGTGCAGCGACTCATCCCCCTGGACGCTTCCTCCACACTCCAGGTGGTAGTGACTGAATGTCGGTCATACGAGGCCACCAAGTCCGCCACCTCTGCCTTACGGGCCCCACCTGCTGTGAGAGCAATCTCTCAGTACAAGAAGGGTAAGAAGGTGGCCAACAACGTGAAGGCTGCCGCACGTTCTTCCACGCCCCCGCCTAGTGCTTCCTGTGGCAGCTGTGGAAAGCAGCATGGCCCCAAGACATGCCCGGCCGCCGACGCACTGTTTCGTGGATGTGACCGTAAGGGCCACTGGTGCCCTGCACGAGGCCGCAAGTGTCAGGCCTGCGGTCGCTATGGACACTACGACAAGTGCTGCCACCAACCCAAGCCCAAAAGCCGAGACGAGGAGGAAAGCAGCGCACTTTCCTCGGGGTGGTTCGCACGCAGTCCCCTTCAGATGGCCCATGCAGCCCCAAGCAGCGCTGAGTCACATCAGAAGGGTGGACTCGACCACACGCCACAGGGCTACCCTTTCCCCTACCATCCGCGTCGCCGTCACACACGGTGATGAGTTGGGTCACATGGAGGTGATACCGGACACCGGCGCTGATACTACGGTGATAGGCCTGAAGTACCTCCAGAAACTGGGCCTCACCAAACGCGACCTGGGACCACCGCCGCAGCTGCAGTACTACAATGCGGACGGTTTCCAGATGCCGGACGCTGTGGGCTCCTTTCAAGCTGAGATCACCTACGGCGCCAGGTCGTGTCACGGATGGATCGACGTGCAGCCTACTCTCGCTACACCCTTGTTTTCGTGGGAGCACTGCAAGGAGTTAGGCGTGGTGTCCAGAGACTTTCCTGAGCAGACCCCAGCTGCTCGGTACACAGCCAGCAGGGTGCGTGAATCAACGAGCGACGCGCCTGGCGCTGCCGCACAGAGCTGCCCAGAACCCGCGTCCACTCCCACCCACACAGGACACTCCCCTGCCCAGATCCTGTATGTTAATTAAGAACTCTCCAACAATGCAGGCAGCTGCATTTACAAGGTTCCTTGCAAGGAATGTAATATGTTTTACATAAGCCAGACGGTTAAAGATCTTATAACTAGACTTAAACAGCATAAATATAGTGTTAGGACGGGCCAGGAAACCAATGCTCTGTTCATTCATAGGAGAGATAATAAGCATTGCAATGTCTGTGATAATGCCTCCTCAATATTACCTTGTAATTCAATTGTCAGAAGGAACATTATAGAATGCAGTCTCAATAAACATACCGAAGCAGTCAACGTGAATTTGAGTAATGGTATGTACAAATTGGATAATTTTGTGATTAAGAAGATTTGTAACCAGGTGAGAAGGTTGGGTCATCTTACCCTCTGACCTGACTACGGACAGCAACTGTGCTTAGAAATGGCATGGTCAATTTCTCTGGATTTAGAAGATTAGTAAGGGTCACTGACTTATGACCGGAACATTGTGGACCCCTGCTGTCCCCTAGGGACTTGATCTCGCTCTCCTCTACTGTATTTATTAGCCTTCTCAAGTATTTCTCCTTGTCTATACTCACCAGTGAAGATGTGAATTATACACGAAAGCGCTTGGGAACTTCGTGTTTTCTTGTTTCCTTGTGGTTATCAGCATATACTTGGATCACGCGCACCTACAGTGATTTACTTGCACACAAACACACACACATATATATATATATATATATATATATATATATATATATATATATATATATATATATATATATATATATGTGTGTATATATATATATATATATATATATATATTGACTTTGAAATGATAATATAAAGACAGGGATATTGTTTTACGTTATATAGAGTTGAGAATAAATGTTAGATTTCATTTTACTTGCAGGTTATAATGCAGTAGTTCAAAGGCTGCCTGGAAACTTGGACATAACCTGACGGGGGGTAAAAACATCCTGGAAGGGGGTACTAGGATGGGTACTGGGAATGGGTGCTGGAATGAGTGAGGGAATTGGTGCTAGAATAGGTGTTGGAATGGGTGCTGGATGGGTGCTAGAATAGGTGCAGGAATGGGTGCTGAGATGGGTGCTGAAATGTGTGTTTGAGTGAATGCAGGAATGGGTGCTGGAATGAGTGCTGGGACTAAGGGACTCATAATTAAGCTGAACGGAATTAAACTCGAGGGATAGAGTCTTTCTTTAGCGACTTAGAGATTTCCAGGTTTAAGGAAGATGGTCACTTAGGTTTTGTCAGCTCTCTCTCTCTCTCCCCGTTAAGTCTGCTTTACTGTGGTTCCACTTCTACACCAGTTCCTTTAAGCTTCCTCTTTTTCTAACTTCTCCTCCTCTTCTTTTTATCAACATCTCCTCCCTTCTCCCCTTTCTTACATATCCTACTCCTCCCCCATCCCCTCCTCCTTCTTCTCCTCTTCCTCTTCTTCTCAGTTCCTCCTCCTCCTCCTCTTCCTCCACCTCCATCTCCTCCTCCTCCTCCTCCTCCTCTTCTTCCTCCTCCTACTCCTACTCTTCCTACTTCTCCTCCTCACAAGCTAGGTACCATTAAAGTGTTGGTAGTGGGAGCAAGACGTGAGATTTTAACAGACCTCTAAACCCAGGCACTGTGCCTCGAAGTGCCAAGGTTCACGAATACGTCGGTCATAACATCTCGGTGGCAGAGGGAGGCACTTTTACGACCATAACCTCCAAATTCTGCAGCAATGAATAACGCATTCCCCAAAATCATTGACTCAAAAATAATAATTTTACAAATATAATGACACACACACACACACACGCACACATACATACTGTACACACACACACACACACACACACACACACACACACACACACACACACACACTATTACTATTACTAGTACTGCTACTACTACTTCTTCTTTTTTAATAAATGGCCTCCAGCTTCCCTCAATAGCCGTACCTTCGCCACCATTTCATTACCTTAATATTAACTATCCTAATACATACGTAGCTATTCTAGGTGTGTTGAGTTAGTTGAGCCGCAGATCTATGAGGCATTCAGTGACTGTTGTCTCATAGTCAATATCTGCAACTGTTGTCGGCTTTGGGGCCGAAGCTCTCGTTCCCCTGAGGCAGAGCAAAGCCGACCTAAGGTGAGAGAATAGACACTCGACATCTCATCCAGGCTGTAACATAACTTCTGGGCTGCTGCTTCTGTTCGGATATCACCTCTGCGAGTCTGGCGTAGAAGCATCTTGCACTTGGTCCAATTCCACCAGAGGTTGTGAACACTAGAGGAGTGAAGCTGCCTTGATCAATGTTCTGAATTCTCTCCCCATATGCCCTTATGTTGTCGTTCTCGTTCTTCCTGTGTGCAGCATCGAGAGCTAAGTTAGGGTGACATGCGGCTATGGGATCAAAAATCCTGATGTCGAAGAAGGCTCGCTGTCCCCGAGTCCAGAATTCTCGAGAACTGAAGTCAACACAGGCTTCGTTGGATGTGTTTGAAGTCCTATGTTGGAAAATCTCACCGTCCAATGGAAGGAGGGTCGGTTCTACCCTGACATCATGGCAGATTTCCTTCAACATATTTGCTGTGAGATCCCTTACTTCGTCATGCCTCATGCATATGAAGCCCTCTTTCTTGCACACCATGGCGTGATTGACGTCATAGGAAGAGCCACACATGCATTGGGAGGGCAAACCTTCTACTGGCCTACCATACCTTAGAGCATTGGCATCTGTAAATTCTTGTTTATTGAGACGGAACCATTTGCCCTTATCGGTAACGTTGTTAACCAGTTCGAAGCGCCCACCTCCTGCGCTATAGCTACTTTTTTTTTCAAATTCTCTGGTACTTGCAGCAACAGTTGCTGCAACTTATCACTTTGGCTGTGCTGTCGTTCTGTCGTAATGGACCTTCGAATCTTGTTTACTTCACTGGTATCCACCTCCCCTGTTGCGTTCTGAGCGATTATGTGGCCTGTGAGGGCTGCCGTGAGCTTAACTGAGTTTTGATGTTCAGTGGCAGCAATCTCGTCTGGATTGGTCAATCCCATTCCTCCTACTCTTGGTGGTAGTGCAAAGAGTGATCTTTCTGCTGGGGTTAAGTGTGGGTGTTTCACTAATTTGGGAATGAAATTGACGCTGTCACTCGGAATCGAGTTTGGTGATCATCCAGCTATGATACAATGATATGAGCTATTAAGGATGCCACCTACGTTGGTGAGTTCTGAGGTGACCGGCAGGGTGGATCACAGTTGTTGCACATGTGGGGACAGCGTCTTTCCGGCGTTGGCGCTTGTCTGCCTCGTTATGCATTAGGGTTAACTTGAAAGTATTGACACCTTCTCGTGTGGTGCTCCTCCAAGCGTTAAGGTGTAGAGTAATCGTTTCCCAGGTAAGGGGGACGATTTGGCACTTTTTCAGGTTTCTCTTAAGACTACCCTTAAATCTTTTAAATTGCCCGTCAGCGCTACGTTTGCTATTCGTTAGGTGACTGTAAAGTAGCTGCTTTGGCAGTCTACTGTCGTCCATGCGGGTAACATGGCCAGTCCAGCATAGTTTTTCATGGATAATGGTAGCCTCAATGCTTCTACAGTTGGTGTCAGCAAGAATACTGGCATTTGTTCTCTTGTCTTCCCACCGAACTCGGAAGATGGAACGTAGACTACGTTGGTAAAAGTTTTCAAGTGCCTTGAGGTGCCTCTGTCACATGTCGGCCCACACCACTGTCTATGATTGGCTAATAAGGTGATACACGAGAACGACCAATGTCAATGAGTGGTTCACGTCCTGTATGCTTATATAAGTTTTCTAATGTTTTGATTTACAATGTTTTTTATATCAGTGTTTTTTAGTTTTGGTTGTAAAAACATTATGTAGTAGCCATATTCTGTTTTATAGGAGATAAGGTGTAAGACTTTTAATGTATTGTATTACGATTAGTTGGCAACCGAGACATATTCATGTGGTAGTGGTGATGGTCACGGCAGAGCAGCGTCAGCCACCGACTGAACCGGACAGCACGGAGAACCAGAACTCCAGGCCTGGTATACACACGCCGACGTGGGGTACAAGATAGCCGCCGAGTTGTGAGTAAAGTAATTGGACATATTTGGACATGAAAACTTGCTCTGTGAATGTAAATAGTGTAATACAAGTGATCGTGGGTACTTCGTGCCCGGTGGAGAGTCTGTGGTGCAGTTTACCAAAGCGTGAAAGTTCCAATGCTCGTGTTTGGGTAGCGGGCAACCGCCGGAAGGCTGGCAGCGTACAGCCACATCTTTTTCCAGCGTAAATAAAATGGTTAATTAATGCCTTCCAAAAGAAACCATCGACATGGGACCAGGTTTGTTCCACTACGAATTTTTTGCGATTTTTCCACCAAGTTTGATTAAAAAAGATTGTGCCGTTTTGGCTGCCCAGAACAGACACACACACACACACAGACACACGGCTATTCCTATAGTATGTGAGATAATCATGTTCGTGGTTGTTATAATCATGTTCGTGGTTGTTATAATCATGGTCGTGGTTTTTATAATCATGGTCTTGGTTGTTATAATCATAGTCGTGGTTGTTATAATCATGGTCGTGGTCGCGATATTTACAGTATCTAATATACTATAAGAAGGAATAGAATAAACGTTAGAATAATTAATTAAAGAAATATTCTCCATAAGGAGGGGTTAAAATCACAAAAAAAGAATATTATGAATCACCGATGATCATTCCGAGATAAATTATATTATGAAGAGAAGTGACCTTGATTCTGGTTATGTTAGTCACCATCTGCTTAAGTCATCACCTATGTGAAGTCATTATAGTCATCATCTACGTTAGTCAGTTTTAGGCCCATCTCCCATGACTGACCGACCATCGATGTTTTTTCCGTGCGAGGGTGTTAGTTTTTAATGCGTCATATTATTTACGCTGGTGGATGTAAGACCTCCTACCCTCACTGACGCAGGTATAGTCAATTTGGTGTTATTATTGTTTATAAATGCCTTCTAATCTGTCTCAAGTCTATCCGTTCTGTCTATTGCCATCCCAACTGTCTGTTTGTCTGCGTGGTGTTTGAATGTAAGCCCGTCTGTACTCTTTGTATCGTCAAATCTGTCTGTCTTATCCGCTGTTGGCGTGTGTCTGCCTATTTGTGTAATGCGAACCAGTCAGTCATCTGTCTGTCTGTCATGTTAGTTGCCATATTGTCTATTTGTACATGTATGAATCTGTCTATTTTTGTCAACCTCCTGTCTGTTTCACTGTCTATATTCACCCTGTGTCTATTGTAGTTATCTTCTCCATGCATTCATGTTATTATCTCTTTTCCATGTACAGTCAGCCACAGGGATAAGTATACACTGTAGCTGTAAGGTGGTCTGGTAACGTTGAAACTGCGCACCCAGACGCAATTGAAACTCAGCTCTTCCCCCCTCCCCCCCCCCCACCTGTTATCTCTAACTATTTTCAGTTTTCCCTTCTTTATTCTTCTATTTACTCATCTTCCTTCCTTTACTAATCCAAACAACATAAAAAAAAGTAGGCTAAAAAAAAAGTGGAGGGAGGAGGAGGGAGCCGTACGATAACTGCAATCGTGGGCTGACAGTGTACAGCGAATGAGGGTTCGCCAAGTCTGTAGACTTGCATCGTTTTCCATCGTAAATATAATTGTTAACTAATGCCATCGACATGGGACCAAGTTTGTTCCACTCTACGATTTTTTTGCGATTTTTCCACCAAGCTTGATGAAAAACGATTGTGCCGTTTCGGCTGCACAGACAGACAAACAGACAGACAAACAGACAGGCAGACAGACAGACATTCGGATAGCTCTATAGTATATTAGATATGTAAATTTTATAGGAGTTTCCATAAGCCCTTCCCCTCGGTCTGAAAGTCCCGTGACAACTGACAATGGTGCCCAGACCCGGGATGCAGACTGAGTGAAGGCATTGGAAGTACAGGGTGAGGACTGGGTAACAGTAGAGAAGGAGACATTGCGACTATTGAAGGGAACATTAGGAGTGACGTTGTTTAAAATCGACTAACAATGAATCTCGGAGAATTGGTTCAAATTGGCCGAGACTTGGGGTATGGTGGAATTGAATTGAAAGAGTTTGTGTCCCAACAATAATCAATTCTAAGAGACGAAAGACAGCAAGAGAGAGAAGAAAGAAGAAGAAAAAAGAAGAAGAAGGAGGAAGAGAAAAGAAAGAAGAGAGTATGAGTTAAGGAAAGCAGAACAGGAATTGGAATGCGAGATAAAAATTAAGGAAATAGAAGCAGAAATTAGAGAAAAGGAAGCAGTGGAAAGAGAGAAGTAACGAGCCGAAAAAGAGAGAGAACGAAAACATGAACTTGAAGTGCTTCAGCTTCGTCAGGACATCCCCGAACCCAGGCCAACTCTCCCTTATTATCCAACGCCAAAGTTACCTGAGTTTGAGGAACAAGTTGACGACGTTCATACATATATTGAGAGGTATAAAAGGTATGCAACTAGTATTAAATTAAATTACAGTTAGATTTTCAGGGCAGACGTAAGGAAAATTCCACTAAAGTACCACATTTCAGAAGGGCAAACTTTGACAGTTTAAAGAAGCAGCTGAGAGACGGGGTGTCGCGCTTGGAGGTGAACCTGACAAATGACTCAGACCTGATAACGAGATCTGAGATTGCCGAGTTCCCTGACAATTTAAATAGTGAGTTACTTAATGCACAAAGGCAGAACATACCATACAAAAAACTCAGATCAGACAACAATGACCCTAAATGGATAAATAATTATTTAAAGAACATCATTGGCCAAAGGAAGGCGATAGGTAGAAGGATAAATCGTGGCGAAATTTACTTCCGGGATTATTATAAGGTATTGGCGAGTAGGGTTAAAACCGAGATAAGGAAAGCCAAGAGGAATAATGAGGTAAGGATAGCAAGGGAGGCGAAGACAAACCCCAAAGGATTCTACCAAATGTATCAAACTAAAACACGAGAAAAGATTGGACCAATACGGTCAGATGCCGGCGAGCTCACTGATAACGACGGAGAAATGAGCAATAATTTGAATAAATATTTTTCAACAGTTTTCACCACCGAAAATTTAAACATGATACCCGAGGCACCGACTCTATTCAGAGATAGAGAAGAAAACAAATTAAGCGAGATAGTAGTGACTAGTAACGATGTTAGTATGCAAATAGACAAACTAAAGCCTAATAAGTCACCTGGTCCCGATGAGATATTTGCCAGAGTATTAAAGGAATGTAAGGAAGAGCTTAGTATGCCCTTAGCAAAGTTGTTTAACAGGTCCTTAAAAACAGGTGTAGTACCAGAATCCTGAAGGATAGCGAATGTAATACCGATTTTCAAGAAGGGGGATAGATCACTATCCTCTAACTACAGCCCAATCAGTCTAACATCAATAGTAGGTAAATTACTGGAAGCAATCATTTTAAACTCAATTCGAAATCACCTGGAGAAGCACAGATTGATCAATGACTCCCAGCATGGCTTCATAAGAGGACGGTCATGTCTAGATAATCTATTAACATTCTTTTCATCAGTTTTAGAATTGGTGGACGAGGGGCACAATTATGATGTGGTATATCTCGACTTTAGCAAAGCCTTCGACAGAGTCCCCCACGAAAGACTAATTAGAAAGGTAGAAGCACATGGCATCAAAGGTAATATCCTTAAATGGATTAGGGCGTGGTTACAGGACAGGAAACAGCCAGTGAGCATTAATGGCACTAAGTCCCATTGGAGCAACGTTACAAGAGGATTTCCCCAAGGCTCAGTACTTGGAGCATTATTATTTATTATATACATAAACGACATAGATATCGGCATAGACAGCAACATAAGTAAATTTGCTGATGACACTAAAATAGGAAGTGTTATTAAATCTGACGAGGACTCGGCAAAAATACAGGAAGATCTAAACAAATTTTTCGAATGGTCTGAAAAATGGCATATGAAATTTAATGTGGACAGATGTAAAGTACTCAGTATAGGAGATGTAAACAGGGAAACCAGATACCAGATGAACAACTATGCCATAGAGAAATCCGACTGCGAGAGAGATTTAGGAGTAATGATAAGTAGGAACCTTAAGCAAAGTAAACAATGTGTTTTTGCTTGTAACGAGGCTAATAAAGTACATGGGTTCATACAAAGGAGTGTTAGTTAGAAGACTAGCGAGGCCATCATAAAACTGTATCTTGCTCTTGTGAGACCACACCTGGATTATGCAGTTCAGGTCTGGTCACCGTATTACAGAATGGATATAGAATCCTTGGAAAGAATTCAGAGGAGAATGACAAGACTAATCCCTGGCATTTGGAACCTTGAGTATAGAGACAGGTTAAAGCATCTTAATTTGCACTCCCTCGAGAGACGTAGAGCGAGGGGCGACCTGATAGAGGTGTATAACTGGAAGTCAGGGCTAAACAAAGGGGACATTACAAAGGTACTCAAACTATCCAATCAGGAGCAAACTCGTAACAATGGTTTTAAATTAGACAAATTTAGATTTAGCCGTGAAACAGGTAAACACTGGTTTGGAAACAGAGTAGTGGATGAATGGAACAAGTTACCAAATATCATCATTAACTCGAATACGCTGAATAGCTTCAAACATAGGTTGGATGTTTATATGAGCAATAGGAGTTGGGTGTAAACGGGACTGCCCAGTATGGGCCAATAGGCCCGCTGCAGTTTCCTCCATTCTTATGTTCTTATGTTAATAGTGAGTGGCCGAAAGATCAGTGGGCAGATAATTTAAGCTCTCTCCTTACTGGTAAAGCGCTTTAAGCTAATGTTGCCTTGTCGCCAACTGAGGCAGTGGATTATGATTCGGTGAAGAAATCTATCTTAGAAAGATACATGCTCACAGAAGAAGGTTATCGTTCGAAGTTTCGTGACTCGGTACAAGACAAAGGAGAAAGTGTTAATCAGTTTTTGTCTAGTATGATTCGGTTTCTAGAACGGTGGATAGACTTATCGGGAATCAAAAAGTCTTTTAAAGGACTTAAAGACTTGATTCTCCGTGAACAGTTCCATACACGGTGTCACTTAGAGTTGCGACTATTTGTGAAAGAGAGAAAACCAACAACAATCAAAGCCATGAGGGAACTGACTGAGACCTACTTAGAAGCACACGGTACGATGGTCCTATGTGGAGGACTTGTCAGCCTAGACATCAACAGGAGGGAAGAACACCTTACCCAACCACGACTGAAGCAACTCCAGATAAGAAGCCATCACCAGCTATTCCGACACTACGCGAAAAGGTTTGTTTCCTGTGTCATAAGAAGGGTCATATAGCAAGGGACTGCAGGGTAGCTACTCGAGGACCTCGTCAGGATCGTTAGGAGGTTCAAGTCAGCCAAGGTCGAGCCAAGGAAGAAAGAGCGGCGGCTTTCCTGACACAGTCACCGTGGGATCAGACTGTGATTCTGCCATCTGGTGAGGTGGTACCCCTCATTGTTGGTGTGGGATCGATGAAAAACGACCTGGAGACTGCTCGGGGGTATGTCAACGCCCATGAAGTAGAGGTACTCCGCGACACCAGCTGTACAGGTGTGGTGGTCAAGCGGCGCTATGTTCAAAATCATCATTTGACAGGAGGCAAAAAGAGGTGTGCATTATTATATACAACAGTCAGAGTTTATCCAGTAGCCCAAGTTTATGTTGACACGCCTTATTTTTCTGGTACTGTGGAGGCTACGTGTATGAAGGAACATTCCTGGACTTGCGAAAGTTGCTGAGGCCCCTACACCATTATTGGTAAACACTGGTTCAACCAGGTTTGAGGATATTTCTTCCATTTCGCCACTAGCAATGACAGAGAAAGTGCTTCTCAGTCCTTGTTTAGTGCCGGCCACATCGTCGTCATTTCGGGAGAAGAATGAGAGTCCTGAACCCGGAGACATCTCTACCTCATGGTCATCTTCTGGTGTAAGTATAGTACGTCGCCGGGTGGTTCCATCTACGGAGGCGGTACCAATGGCGGGTATGGAACAGTCTGTTTCCGCATTGTTTGGAGTGGATGAGACAAATGCTTCCAGTCGATGAACAACACCCACACACTTATCAAGACACACGACCCAGATCCTGGACTCGATGAGTAGAAACCAGTCTATAAACGACGTAGAAGAAGAGAGGGCTTCAGCGTCTCTGCTTGTCACCAGAGCAGTTCAGACAAGGGCACAACAGCGAAACAGGAAAGAGTTTAAACCATTAGGTGTTATTAAAGTAAAAAACGCATTTGGTAACGATTCTGTCATTACAATAGAAGAGCAGGAGAGGGATGAATCCCTACAAAGATTAATTAGTAATTCAATAAATGGGAAAATAAAGCTAGTGAAACTTAAGGGATTGTGGTACAGACTTCAGGTTCGCAAATATGGGGAGGAATTTGAGCAACTTTTATTACCTAAGGACAGACGAGACTATGTACTAACTTTGGCCCACGAAGCTTTGATGGGTGGTCATTTTGGGGTGAAAAAGACTGAGGATAGAGTTCTGAGTTCATTTCAGTGGCCAGGATTTTTGGGGATATTAAAAGATGGTGCCGTAGTTGTGATAGGTGTCAGAGGACAATACCTAAGGGGAAGGTACCTAAGGTACCCCTAGGGAAAATGCCCTTAATGTCTATCCCTTTTCAGAAAGTTGCAGTAGATCTGGTCTGCCCGATCAGTCCACCCTCTTCCCAGGGGAATAGGTGGATTCTGACTTTGGTGGATTATGCAACAAGGCGGCCAGAGGCGGTAGCTATTCCAGGGACTGAGACAGAAAGGGTTGCAGAAGCTTTGCTAGGTATATTCAGTCGAGTTGGGTTTCCCCAAGAAATTCTTGGTGATCGGGGCTCACAATTCACCTCAAATGTAATGCAAGAGAGATGTATAGACTCATAAGTATCAAGCAGTCATTTACCACGCCTTACCATCCTATGTCCAAGGGTTTATGTGAAAAGTTTAACGACACTTTTAAGTCCATGTTGAAGAAGACTTGTCAAGAGCGCCCGTTAGATTGGAACAGATATCTTTCAGCAGTGCTCTTTACTTATAGAGAGGTACCACAGGTGAGTACAGGATCTTCACCCTTTGACTTACTCAACGGTCTTACAGTTAAGGGCCCGCTTCGTCTGTTGAGAGAGGTCTGGTCTGGAGTTGGTGAGGATCCACAGGTACACAACCCCTATCAGTATGTCATGGAATTGAGAAACCTTTTGGAAGAGACCTGTAAATTAGCTCAGGCAAGTTTAAAATCATAAGGCGAGAGGTATAAACATCATTTTGACAAGAAATCCCGAAATAGAGAGTTTGATGTAGGAGATAAAGTTCTGATATTATTACCCACAAGTTCTAATAAGTTACTTTTGAGTTGGAAGGGTCCATATACAGTCTTAGAGAAAGTAGGGTATCTTGATTATCGGATCATGTTAAATGATGTCGGATCTAAAGTCTTCCACGCTAACTTATTAAAGAAGTCTAGACTCAGTGAAGTTGTAGCCGCTGCCTCCGTAATACCTAGTACTATAATGGAGGCAGATGATTTGCTTGATTTACCTGACGTGAGAGGAAGAGAGTCGCACAAAGATGTCATTATAAATCCAGGGTTGACACCCGAGAGGAAGGATAATCTACGAGAGTTATGTAAGGAGTTTTCTGATATTTCAACAAATAAGCCAGGTTGTGCAGATATGGTAGAGCACAAGATAAAATTATTAATAGAAGGCCTAATAAGAGGGAAGATGTATCCATTGCCCTTTTCAACTCAAGATGTAGCAGAGAGAGAGAGGTAGAAGCAATGCTGGAGGAAGGGATTATTGAGCATTCAAACTCAGAGTATTGTTCGCCTGTAGTTCTGGTTGGTAAGCTTGATCAGGTTTTGTGTTAATTATAAGAAACTCAACAAGGTTACCAAGTTCGATTGTGAGCCAATGAACCGACCAGAAGACATTTTGACTAAGCTTCAAGGGAAAGGTAATTTTTCTAAGATGGACCTGAGTAGAGCATTTCGGCAGATGGAGATGGAGGACGACTCGAAGCCTTTAACAGCTTTTGTCACAAATGGAGGATGTTATCATTTTAACAGAATGTCATTTGGGCTTGTTAACTCACCAGCCTGCTTAAATAGACTTATGAGGAAACTTTTACATGTGGTAAGGGACGTTGATAACTACATGGATGATGTACTAGCACATTCAGTAACATGGAACGATCATCTTGAAATGTTGCGTGTCATTTTAACACACATAAGAGAGGCAGGTTTAACTATCAGACCTTCTAAATGTTTTTTGGGATTTGAGACCATAGAAATTTTAGGTTGTACTATAAGCCCGGGTATAATCACTCCTCAGGATAACACAGTGGAGAAAATCATTAAGGCTTCTCCTCCAACCACTAAAAAACTATTAAGATCTTTTCTAGGTTTAATAGGATTTTATCAAAGAATCATCCCTAACTTTTCACAGGTAACTGCCTCCCTCATTGATCTGCTGAAGAAGGGTAGTCTGAATAAACTGCGGTGGGGTTCAGTACAAGATAGAGCCTTGTATTACTTCTTCCCCAATCCTAAGGACCCTTAACTTCAGCAGAGATTTTGAGGTACAGACAGATGCCTCAGACAGAGCCATAGGAGCCGCTTTACTGCAGCAGTTTGAAGATGGCTTATTTCCTATTGTTTATGCAAGCAGAATGTTACAGCCTCGTGAGGTGAATTATTCTGTAATTGAAAAGGAGTGCTTAGCTATTGTTTGCTATTCAAAAGTTAGTTTATCCTATGTACAGATCACTCTGCCTTGCAGTATTTACAGAGGAAGAAGCCAGAGAATGTTAGATTGCTCAGATGGATTTGTTCTTATTAAACTATACTTTCACAATTAAGGCCATAGCAGGTAATGAAAATGTTTTGTCAGATTTCTTAAGCCGCTTGTGATTGATGAGTAACGTCACTGTGAATGAATCCTTGGTGTGGGGGTGTGTAAAATGTCGGCCCACACCGCTGTCTATGATTGGCTAATTAGGTGATACCCGAGAACGACTAATGTCAATGAGGGTGTTTCACGGCCTGTATGCTTATATAAGCTTTCTAATGTTTTGATTTACGATGTTTTTTATATCAGTGCTATTTAATTTTGGTTGTAAAAACATTATGTAAGAGCCATATTCTGTTTTATAGGGTATAAGATGTAAGACTTTTAATGTATTGTATTTGAATTAGTTGGCAACCGAGCCATATTCGTGTGGTAGTGGCGATGGACACGGCAGAGCAGCGTCAGCCACCGACTGAAACGGACAGCACGGAGATCCAGGAACTCTTGGCCTGGTATACACACGCCGACGTGGGGTACAAGATAGCCGTCGAGTTGTGTGTGAAGTAATTGGAGATATTTGGGCATGCAAACTTGCTCAGTGAATGTAAATAGTGTAATACATGTCATTTTTACACGACGAGTTTCCATAAGCCCTTCCTCTCGGTCTGAAAGTCTCATGACAACTGACAGCCTCCTGTCTCGCTTCCATATAGCAGGGTGGGGAGGACCACTGCTCGGTATGCGTGTAACTTTGTAGATAATTTTAGCTAGCTATACAGCTGAATACACGGTTTCGGAGTCTGCCAAAGGTTTGAGATGCATATCTGATCCGATGCTGAATCTCTTCATCGATGACCGTGGTGGTGGACAGGTGGGAGCCGAGATACCGACAGTGGGTAACATTCGAGAGGGCAGTACCGTTAAGCTGGATGGATCGTTGAGGTGTGGCTGAACCAGGGGCAGGCTGAAATAGAATCTGAGTCTTACGTACATTCACCTCAAGACCGAAGTGTGCATACGCATCTGCGTAGGTGTTCAGAATCTCCTGTAGGACGCGTTCATTGTGAGCGACAGCCGTGAGGTTGTCTGCATACTGAAGCTCAGTAATGAAAGCTGCCGATACCTTTGCTCCTGCCTGGAGTCGTTTTATGTTGAAAAGACCCTTCATCCGGTACTCGATGTCCACCCCGGCGGCTAAATTGGCACTGGCATGAGTAAGGAACACAGCCAAAAAAATGGAAAAAAGAGTTGGTGCCAACACACACCCTTTTTTAACACCCGTTTGGATAGGAAGAGCTCAGACTGGATGCTGTTGTGCAGGACACTGCCGTTCATGCCAACGTGGAGTTGCCCCACAATGGCGATGACTTTTGGTGGGCAGCCAAAACAGCTGAGGGTCCAGCAGAGGGCTTCCCTGTTGACTGAGTTCAAGGCCTTGGTTAGGTTGACGTACAGCTCACAACGCTGTTCTCTGCACTTTTCCTGTACCTGACGGGCAGCAAAGATCATGTCAGTGGTGCCACGTGATGGTTTAAGGCCACATTGAGATTCTGGGAGTAAATTTTCCGCCTCAGGATGAAGTCTGTTCAAGAGGACTCGGGCGATAATCTTGCTACCTACGGCAGCAGCGAGATCCCGCGGTAGTTGCCACAGTCTGACTGGTCTCCCTTGTTCTTATAAATATTAACAATGGAGGCATCTTTAAGAGGTTGGGGGATTTCATCCTTTTACCATATATTCTCCACGAGAAAGTGGAGACGGCTGGGAAGCAGAAATCCTCCTGCTCTATACACCTCGGCTGGGATTCCATTTGGCCTAAGGCTTTGTTGTTTTTCATCTGTTGATGGCAGTAGCTACCTCAACCAAGATAGAGGATAGCTGAGGTGGGCCAGATCTGGATGCTGAGGTAGTCAGGACATCCACATCAGTGTTTCGGTTGAGCAGTGAATGGTAGTGCTCTTTCCAGCTCTGAAGGAGGCCTTCATCGTCTTTAATTATGGAGTTACCTTCGGATGAGTGGGGGGAGGCTGTGCCACAAGTGATTGGCCCATAAAATGTTTTAGTGGAATTGAAAAATATACGCATCTTGTGCTGAACTGCAAAATTTTGTGTTTTACAAGTTTTATTTTTAAACCAGTCTTTTTTAGATTGCGAAGTTCCCACTGGGCTGCCGCTTTCTTCTTGCGGAAGGTATCAGCTTTGGTCAGAGACTGAGGATTGTTCTGCCAGTCAGTTAAATCAGGACGCTTATCATCGACGAGTACACTGATTGGCGGGTCATTTTCATCAAACCAGTCCTGGTGTATTATTTCGATCTGGCCGAGGGTCTCTTTGCAGGTCTTTGTCCTGATAGTGTCGAGAATATCCCATTAGACAAAGGGATTTGGGTTGATTTTGTCGGGTTGTTTATCAGCCTCCGTGTTCGAACTATCCTTTGGAGGCATGTGCTACCCTGGATCCTCCTGACGCTTAGTGTTAAAACCTCTTCTGGAGGCTTGCTGCCTTCCCCGTTATGAGGCTATGGGTAGTGAGAGCTTGGCTCTGACGAGCCGATGATCAGTATCGCAGTGGTCTGAAACACGCATGGCACGAATGGATGAGGACATCTCGACAATCTCTTTCTCTGACAATGGTGTAATCAATGGGATGCCAGTGTTTGGATCGTGGGTGTAGCCACGAGTCCTTGAACTTGTCGGCCTGCCTAAACAAGGTATTGGTGATAGTGAAGTTGTGTGCAGCACACTTGCTGAGGAGGAGTAGGCCGTTGGGATTACACTTGCCTAGTCCTTTTCTTCCTATGGTTCCCTGCCAAATGTTAGCAACTCTGCCAACTCTGGCATTTAAGTCACCAAGGAACACAACCTTATCTGCTCTGGGGAGCATAAAAGGCCTCCTTGATGTCATCCTCTGCATCCAGCGTTAGGGCGTATCCATTGATGAAAAGGCCTGATGTGAGTGATTCAGTGGGACTCGGAGTGCCATGAGGAGCTCGTTGATCCCAATTGGCATTTCAGTTAGCCTGTGTAGGATGTGTTGGCGGATGGCAAAGCCAGCTCCATAAATATGGTTTCTTTCCACAGCAGGCTTTCCCTTCCAGAAGAAGGTATAGCCAGAACCCGTTCTGTGGGTTGAAACTCGTCTGGGACCCGGGACTCACTAATGGCTGCTAAGTCGATTCTATACCGCGAGCCAGTTCCTTTGCCCAAGGGCGGTTCTTCTTTCAGGACGCTCATTTGTGCCAGTATCCAGAAGGGTCTTGATATTCCATGTAGCGACCATAAAAAAGGTTATAGTGTTTGTTTTTGTTTGGATCTGTGATTATGATTGTGTTTTCGACCTCATAAGAATGACCTTACTGGGTGCGGTTGCCCGGTCAGGTTGGGTCCTTAGCAGGCTATGTTTAAAAGACATCTTTACTATCCCCATCTCCTCATATGGGATGAGCAGAGCGACTCCTCAAAAGGGCTGCTCAGTCGCACAGACAGGACCGGATTGCACTGCTGCCTAGATCCCAGTGCATACACGACCATCTTATCTGTACCGTCCATGTGGCGAGCTGTGACTAGAGACTCTCGGCAGCCATTCTCTGCCTGTCCCCGTCGCCACTCGTCCGTCGCCATTGGATTTTTGGGGGTATAAGGGTTTTGATGATGATGAGAGGCATGATGAGATGAATGATGGCTGTGGGTGAGTTGATTTATGTGGTGAGGCAGGAGTGCAGGCTGCAACCACACATCTTGGCTCTCCATTCTCTTGATCCAATGGTGCAAGTGTTGCAACGACTGGGGAGAGGGAGAGGTGCAATGGACTGCTGGATAGCCCAGTCTGTTGGGTTTCGCCTTACTAGCCTGTCCATCATGCATTGCCTTCTGCCATTGTAGTCTTTGGGCTCCCATGGTGGTCACATCTTCCGCTTATACTGCCTTTGGGGCCTTGTTGGAGCTCTGTAAACACGTCTGCCTGATGCGGGGCTCCACTGCAGATTTTTTGTTCGGATTTTACTCCCGTAGCCTTATACCTACCAAGGTTAAACCGCAAGACAGCGGGGCAATAGTTGGCAGGCGCCAGGCCGCTCGGCCTATGCGCCGTCCCTCTGGGGCCCACTGCTACTCCAAGATCCTCTGCTTGTCTAGCCTGGGCCCACGAGGCACCCAGTTACAGTGTGTTGCCACGAGGAGACACAGCAGAAGTTTTGATGGTGAAAAGGCTGTGTACTGGCAGAGGAAGACTTATGCAAGTTGCTTCCCTGTTCGCCACGAGGGCGAGCCAGCGGCGGTAGCTGAAAGCGAGATGGAACAAGCAGTGCTTGCACCTTAATACTAACATAATGCTGCCACACTAGACTCATTTCACCACCCTGTTTGCGAACACGCACACAAACACCCACACAAACACCCATACAAATACACACACACAACGTAAACAACTAGAAAAAGTGCAAAGTGGACATGCAAGATTATTTTCTCCCCTTCCTACTCTACATATCAAGAAGTGCTCAACACACTGACCCTCTCGGCTCTCACTGACCATCACCACGACCTCATCTGCAAATTTGGTGAGAAACTTCTGCACCATCCTCGACACCGGCTCCTACTACCACCTGAGATCCCTCGCCCGAGAATTGCTGTTCGACACCACAACTGCATCCAGCCCATACGAGTACGAACTAATCGCTATAAGAACAGCCAAATCCCAACCATTGTAAAAATTATCAATAACTTCTAATCAACCAGTGTATTCACTCCCAGTCAATCTTACTTTTTGCACTGTCACTATGTTGAAATGCCCTGTAGATTGAGCTTCTCCCCACCTAGTTATTTTATATCATATTTGTATCACTTATGTTACTTGTATATTATTTGTAAATCAAGAGACCCATTCCCCAATTATGTAACTGTATATTTTCAGCCTTCAGGCTGCCATGCTCTTTCAATAAACTGTTAATTATTATTATTATTAGTAGTAGTAGTATTATTACACACCTTTGATTAATATTTTCTTGAGGAATTACTTACCTTCATGGGACCTGATTTATATGAAAGAATATTTTTTATATTTTGGGTTGCGAGAAGAAAGGAATAGGTTGTGTGTCGTTATTACGGATATCCAGATTGTAAGTTTTCACCAAGGTCGGGTCTGCTACAGCACTGTAATTTTGTGGTGTGGAAGAAAATGTAAATTTTTGTTTTTGCGCCTTCGTGGACAATTTGTTTACAAGTTCCCGGATTTACAAATGGTCCGTAGAGGTTGTTAGGTTCTGAATAATAAGTTCTATATACAGGAGAGAACACAAACACCTGTATAGTTTTGTAGGTTCGGTTTACTGGATAAGAGTATGTACACAGAGGGAAGCAGCACTCTCCCTTGCTAGGCTCCTTGTCAACTGCTATAGGCGACGTATGGCAAGTGATACATTAGCAGCTTCCATACGTCGCCAGGCACATTAATTAAGCATGTGGGATATGGTAATAACATTGCCACACGCTGCTAGCTAGGCTGAATAAATAATACATAAATGGAGCACATACATAATATACATACATGATATATAATCCAGCATACATAATATACATACACCTCCCTCCCCCCTATACGCTCATAGCAAAGTCTTGAGCGGACCTTTTCTTTTGGATCCGTTCTGAGCGTCGAGGGACTTCATCACTGGGAAGGGTATGGGACTCAACACTGGTGGCGGGGCCAGCAGACGGCATTGTTACGGGTCGGAGGAAACGGCGGTTCCTCCACCACACACGACCACTGGGTAACCGCACCTGGTAGTCCCGTGACCTGCCGAGACCCATGACTACGCCTACTTTGTCCCAACGTAGGGAGGTCGGGTCCTGAACACGGACTTGGGTGCCGACACTCAACCTGGGGAGAGAACGGGCGTGGTCATTGTAGCGGGCGACGACGTCCTGAACACGTTCGGCGGCTCGGCGATCACAATCCTCTGTCTTGGCCTGCCACTCCTTGGAGAAGGATTGAGGGTGAGCAGGGACACAAGAACGAAGGGGGCGTCCATACAAGACCTGGGCAGGGGAGCGTCCGGTGTAGTTAGGTGTGTTGCGGAGTTCAAGAAGACCCCTGTCGAAGGCCTCGCAGTCAATGTTCCCAGAAGGGGCCACCTTAAGGATGAGGTGCTTCAGGGATTTGACAGCAGCCTCAGCGTGGCCGTTGGACTGCGGGTAATGGGGCGATGACAACACATGCCGGACTCCCCATCGGTCAAGGAACACAGCAAAGTCCCGGCTTGTGAACTGAGGCCCTCCGTCGGTTCGCAGGCGTACAGGAACGCCCACGTCACGGAAGTAGTGGCGGAACTTGCTGATGGTGGCGGCAGACGTCGTGTCATTACCGCACTTGATGACAACCGGCCAACCAGAGAGACGGTCGACGATAACGAGGAAGGACTTTCCTGACACACAGAAAAAGTCGGCCGACACAGACTCAAAGGGGCGGGTGGGGTTGTCGTCACTCATAAAGGGTTCCTGCTGCTGGCTGGGTTGTAATACTTGGCAGGGCTCACACGCACGGACAACATTGGAGATGTCGGAGTTGATGCCGGGCCAGAACACAGTCTGTCGTGCACGTCGTTTGGTGGCCTCAGCTCCACGGTGACTGTCGTGAAGGCGGGCCAAGGCGTGGGGACGTGATGCAGCAGGGACAACTACACGTGCTCCGTACAGAACAAGGTCTCCGTCGCAGTAGAGTTCATCGCGGAGTTTCCAATACGGGAGCAGGGTGTTGTGAAGATCGTAGCGGTTGCTAGGAAATCCATTCCTCACACACTCGACAAGTCGGACGTAGGAAGGGTCATCTCGGGCCGCTGTTCGAAGGTCCTCCATTGCCTTGTCGTCATCTGGTGACAGGTCCGAACGAAGGGATTGGACGGCATGGAGAGTGACCACAGTCCTGACGGAAAGAGCGAGGTCGGCGTCGAGTACATGGTCTTCTGGAGTAGGGCGGCTGACAGGGGAGCGGGATAAGGCATCAGGGATGCAGAGCTCCTTGCCAGCACGCCACACTGCAGTGAAGATGTACGCCGAGAGCTTCTCTTTCAGACGCTGGAGGCGAGGGTTCTCAACGGCGTCTAGCGTGTAGTGGTTGAGGATCGGGACAAGCGGGCGATGGTCGGTCACTAGGTGAAAGTGTTGCAGGCCTATGAGGTAAAACCTGCACTTGGACATCGCCCAAACCACAGCCAACAGCTCCAACTCAATAGTGGCGTAGCGCGTCTCAGTGTCAGAGAGGAAACGCGAGCCACACTGGACGAGCCGGAACTGCCCTCCACCATGATCCTGCAGTAGGGCGTATCCCACGCCATACAAGCGTGAGGCGTCTGTCTGCAGAACTGTCGGCAAGGCTGGGTCGAACGTGGCGAGGACAGGTGGACGAGACAGGGCCTGTTTCACTTGCTGGAAGGCCTTGTCGTGGTCGGGGGTCCACAGGAATGTCCTCTTGGGGCTCATCAGGGGGCGAAGTGGTTGAGCAGCTGCGGAGATGTCCGACGAAAACTCTGCTAACTGGTTGACGAGACCGATGAAGGACCTCAAGTCGGTCAGGTTAGCAGGGGTGGGAAAATCCGTAATGGCGCGGACCTTTTCCGGGTCAGCTGCGATACCATTCCCTGAGAGGGTGTACCCACAAAAGTCAACTGAAGAGCTGGCCAGAACAAACTTGTCGGCATTTAGGGTAATGCCGTGCTTCCGGCACCTGTTGAGTACCTCGTAGATACGGCAGAGGTGATCCATATAATCCTCGTCGTACACGAGTATGTCGTCGACCACTTTCACGCAGTTTGCCAGACCTTGTAGAGCCATATCACCTCGAAGACAGAAAGCGTCTCCTGTAGCGGCGAATCCCATGGGGCCACGGCAATAACTGTAACGTCCATGCGGGGTGATGAAAGTTGTGAGTGGTCGGTCTTCTTCGGCAAGCTCTATCTGCCAGTATCCACACAGGGCGTCCATCGTCGTGAAGAAGCGCGCCTTCGGGTTCACACTGCGTATAGCTGCAAAGGGCGTGGGAGAAGGGTGCGCAGGACGAGACACCTGGTTGTTGAGCTTGGAAAGGTCAGTGGTGATCCGAACACCACCTTTAGGTTTTGCGACGACAACCATCGGGTGACACCATGGAGACGGGTCATCGCCGGTTGGTACAATAATTTCTTGGGCGACCATGGAGTCCAGCTCGTTTTTGACCGCCTCGCGGAAGGCCAGGGGAACCAGTCGAGGGGTGTAAATAGCGAATGGCTTCGCGTCGTCCCTCAGGTGGATCCTCATGGGGGGACCTGCCATCTTCTTGAGAGGCTTGGATTCCAGAGCGGACTTGGTCACCAGAACGTCGCTGAATTCCTTCAGGAAGTACTTCCGAGCATCCGAAGGAGAGGTGTCACTGGCAAGAGGCAGGGGTAGGGCGGCAGCAGGGTCGTTGCTGCTCCCTTTTTGCACCCTGTTGGCGTGTTTTACCTCAAGAATAGGTTTGGGGAAGTCCTGGGAGATGATGGCCAACTCCTGACAATGTCTGTAGGACAGCAAAGGAGTCTGGACACCGTTATGCACATCAATCCAGGCTTGACACGACCTGTTGCCAAAGGTGACTTGTGCTTGGAGTGAACCCAGGGCCGGGGTCATCTGTGAACCATCTGCCATAAAGCGGAGATCCTTGGGGGGCGGTCCTAGATCACTTGGAGAGAGCCCCAAGCATTGCAAATGCTGGGGACCGATGACTGTAGCATCAGCGCCGGTGTCGGGCAACATCTGAAGACGGGATGACACACTGCCGTAGGTCACGATGACGCTGATGTACTGGGGGACTTTGGTCCTGGGACGCTGGGGGGAGCACACATTCCTAATGTGGCTCGAGCGTTGTCAAGAGTCGTCGTACCTCTGATTGGAAGACTGTGGGCGGCCCTCTCTGGTGGAGGGGGGCTGAAGCTTCCGCCGACGCGGTCCCTTGGGTATGTTGGAAGGGCAACACTTGTCATAGTGGCCCAGACGACCGCACACATTGCACTGGACGCGTTTGGCTGGGCACCGTACTGTGAGTGACCAGTGGCCCTTACGGTCACAACTGTTGCAGGTAGACTGAGCAGCTGGACACACCTGTGTTCCGTGCTGCTTACCACAGTTGTTGCAAAATAAACCGGGCGTGGACGTGGTGGGCGAAGGCGTAGGAACAGACTTCTTGTCCTTCTTGTACCGGGACACAGCGCGTACAGCTGTAGGGGGAGCGCGGATGGCAGAGGTGGCACACCTGGCAGCCTCCTAGGAGCGACATATCGTCAACACATCCTTAAGAGAAGAGGAAGAGTCGAGGGAGGTGAGGCGTTGGACAAGTTCCTCGTCCTTAACACCCATCAGGATCACCTGCTTCAACTGGGTCTCCTCGCACTGCTGGTGGTGGCCTGGACATATATCTACCTCTTCCGAGGCTCTCTTAAGACGCACGTAAAAGGCATCAAAAGACTCACCCTCCAGCTGTCTGCAGCTAAACAATTCCCTCCTGCGCAGAGCTTCATTCTGCTGTCCTTTGATGTGCCGTTGTAGAACGTCCAGTACCTCCTCTACAGACAGCGAAGAGGTTGGGGGTACCTGCAACGTATGTTCCAAGACACGCTGAATTTCCAAGGACAGGCACATACGCAGCTGGATGAGTTGTTTAGGCTGTGACAAACTCTGGAGATCCACCATTGTAGAGTAATCAGTCCACCGTCGCCGCCATTCACGAAAAGTCTGGAAATTCACATCAGGCTTCAAGATGGGCGGTGTTTGAGCTGCTGCTTTAGGTGGGGCTGGGGGGTGTGAAGGAAGCATGGATGGGGTATCTGAACCAGTCAGTACCGAGGCAGTGTTAGAGCCAGGGGCTTGGTTAACAGTGAGGCGAGATATCAAGGCTTCAAACCGTTCACTGTCTTCCAATCTCCGTTGGTTGTCTCGTTCTGCCTCTGCTTGCCTTCTGTGCTCATCCGCCAAACGTCTGTGGGCTTCATCCTCGCGTTTCTCATCTCTCATAAACTTCAGTAAAGCAATTATCTCTGGAGACAACGCTGAATATTGAGGTGAGGGACTGCGCGATGTGGGGGCTGGAGCGTCGTGGCCGGCCTGGTCATCCATCTCTGCGGGGCTATCACCCGCCTGGCTCATCCAGGCTCTGGGTCCACGGCTACGTAAGGCGTGAGACATAACTACTTCATCTGTGTACTATGTCTTAAATCAGTGTTGACCGGTCAGCCCGTCGTATCAACAAGATTTCAGACAAAAAATTAATTAAATACACAGATAAGTAGATTATATATATAAAATATATATAAGGAAGCCGCGCGGTCAGCGAGTGTTAGTACGTGTATGTGTGTGAGTGTGTGTCCCGGGCCGGCAAAGCGTCTCGCCCCAGCTGTGAGGGGGGGGTGGAGGCGGCGCTGTGAGGGGGTGGAGGGAGAGGCGCGGCGACTCCCAGTCAGTCTAGTTACCCTCGGAACGCGGTCAGAGACGGGTGCACTGAACTCTACTCCTTACAAATGCCCAGAACGTGCCGTATACCTTGGGAATCCTTTAGAACAAGGTCACACATGAATGGCACGAAACACACAATGCACTAAACACTTCACAGAAAATCACTGTCACTGACACTGCTCAAAGTTGCTGAGATTCTTCGAGGAGAGCTGACGCGTGGGAGTTGACCCAAGGCGAGGAGGAGTCCATCCGGCTTTCTACAAACTTTGCGCTATCACTCGTAATTATCCAGTAAGATCGGATCACTGCGCCATGTTAGGTTCTGAATAATAAGTTCTATATACAGGAGAGAACACAAACACCTGTATAGTTTTGTAGGTTCGGTTTACTGGATAAGAGTATGTACACAGAGGGAAGCAGCACTCTCCCTTGCTAGGCTCCTTGTCAACTGCTATAGGCGACGTATTGCAAGTGATACATTAGCAGCTTCCATACGTCGCCAGGCACATTAATTAAGCATGTGGGATATGGTAATAACATTGCCACACGCTGCTAGCTAGGCTGAATAAATAATACATGAATGGAGCACATACATAATATACATACATGATATATAATCCAGCATACATAATATACATACAGAGGTTACCTTTGTCTACCTAATTGGTGCGAAATGAGCGGATTTAAATGGAAAATTTCATTGTAATTTTGTCTCCTAACTGGAGCTAAGTGAATGTGTCTAGGAAGGAAGAGCTAATGTCAACCCACTGCAACACAACCCATCCCATTTCAATCTATCACAAATCATTCCACCCCACCTCAGTCTATTCTAAGCTACCCTATTACATCCTAGTCCACCATTGAACACATCCCATCCTATCCCAGCTTATCCCAACACATTCCACCCAATCCCATCCCATCCCAACATTGTCCAACCTATCCTAACACATCTCACCCTACCCCAGCATTTCTCTCCCTATCCCAACACATCCCAGCCTACCCCCAACACATCCTAGCCAATTTTAACCAATCAAAACAGACTTCACCCTACCCCAACACATCCCGGCCTATGACTCATTGATGCAGTAGAGCCCCAAAAGATAAGTAATTAGCCTCCTCTTTGTACTGTAGGTTGTGGGAGCCCTTCCTCTCTGGTGCCGCGTTACTCAGGCAGTCAAGATCCTTGTAATAATGGATATTGTGGAGGAGAAGCGGCCACATTCTCCAAATCTCTTACGAGGTTTCTCTCTTGTTCCATAAGTGACAGGGGGAAGTGAGAGCGTTTGATGATTTAAGGGTGAGTTTCAAGGTGTTTTTGACACCATTTTGTTGATCTGATGTGCATGAAGGGGAAGCTGAAGTTTGTCAGAGGCTTTTTCATTACTATATATGTTTAGGAGAAAATTTAACTTGTGAACTTTTAAGAATACAACCTTGTGTGGAAGCTTAAGTGAAACCAGTAAGATTCACTAATGATATAAATGATAAGGTAAAACTTTAACCACAAACGTTTAGGAATAATGTTTTTTCAGTAGCTTAAATGAACAAGATTGATACTCTCGAATTCTTATAATTATAGTAAAACATTACCTTAATAATTCTGAGAATCCATCAACTCTCACGGAGCCCAAACTTTATTTAAGAATGACTGAAAATCCATCTTTGTGCCATAACTTAAGTGAACCAGTTAGATTCCCTCACCAGGACGTACGACTTAATGTAGTAAAACTTACTTTAGAGAATTCTAACAGGGGATTACAGGCTGAATCTCCCTTAATCCCGCTGGCTGAAGGGAGGATTTTGACCACCCGGGCTACGAAGACTAAACACGTGTAATATTTAAAGGGTTGAACCTCGCGTGTCTTGGATCTATAAACTACTGTATATGAGGCTGGAAGCTTCTGTTTATTATTGTGGTGGAACGAAACAAGAGCCTCTGTGTTTCTGAGTAATACCTGAATATATATACATATATATATATAAATATATATATATATATATATATATATATATATATATATATATATATATATATATATATATATATATATATATATATATATATACATATATATATATAAATATATACAACAACCTCACCCTGCCAGGACTCAAACCCACGAGTAACATTTTTACCAAATCCTAGTCCTGGCGGGGTGAGGTTGTTGATTATATGTAGAAGTCCGCGCGTTTTATGGGCTAATGAAATATATATGGAACCTCGTGTTGCGAAGCCGGATTTGGTAAACACGTTACTCTAATCACCTAAGAGGCATAAGTAGTCCCCAATTGTAAGTTCACGGCACCATAAGCTCGATGAACAGGCTTTGTGTGAAATATAACGAAGTCTAGGACTGCTTATAATGTCCTGGTGGTCTAGAGGTAACGTTCCCCGGTCACACACATAAGATCGTGGGTTTAAGTCCTGGCGGGGTGAGGTTGTTGATTATATGTAGAAGTCCGTGCGCTTCATGGGTACTGGAATATATATATATATATATATATATATATATATATATATATATATATATATATATATATATATATATATATATATATTTATATATCGTAATATGCACTGTATAGAGGTAACAACTTTATATACCACAGTAATATTACATACTGTAATATAACTATATGGATAAATGTTGTTTTTGTGTCGATTAGTGTTCTTCTTATGTGTAAATATATACGTGTATGATTAAGACTTTTCATACCCCCCCCCTCTCTCTCTCTCTCTCTCTCTCTCTCTCTCTCTCTCTCTCTCTCTCTCTCTCTCTCTCTCTCTCTCTCTCTCTTTCTCTCTCTCACACACACACACTTATCCACACACACACACACACACACACATCTGAGTTATCCACAAGGGTCTGGGCTACTCTTCCAGCGTGTGAGAGCTTGAGACACGTGATTAAGAACCTAACTAATTGGTTGCCTCTCACTTGATGGAGCATCTGTGTGTGTGTGTGTGTGTGTTTGTGTGTGTGTGTGTGTGTGTGTGTGTGTGTGTGTGTGTGACGTCAAGTAGCCCAGGAAACTCATCCTCTTTGGTGGTGTGTACCTTAATCTCGATCGTCTCCTCATTACTGCAACTAGGAAGTTTTTGTCCTAGAGATTGTATAGCTGATCTTGCCATCATTATGGTGTGGATATTCCGTCAAGCTCATTAGTCATGTCATCTCTTAGAGCTTTGGAATATATTCTTTATATACATGTGTAGTGGATTACGTGAAAATTACGAACCCCAACTTATTTCACGTGGTGATTAAACCTAACCTAACCTAACTTTACCTAACCTAACCTAATCTAACCTAACCTATCCTAACCTAACCTATCCTAAAATGACCAAACATAAAATAACATAACATAGCAGAACCTAATATAATATAACTTAACATAACAAAAGGCAATCTAGCCTGCCCTAACCTAAGTTAACCCCATGGGTAGCGTTAGCGTGTTTGCTTAAGCATCAGGTGAAATAAGTGGGTACCTAATCTCCAGGTGATCCGCTAATTTTTATATAATTTATTTTTGTGTTATTATGGATGTATAGTGAATCTATATAGATCATATACCAGAACACTCGCCTCTTCAGTGTCATTTTATGCTCAGTCTGAAGGAGACACAGGCAGAAGTGGCTGAAGACTGTGTTTAGGTGCTCATGGAGGCGATAACTTGAAGAAAACAATATATTTCTCATCAAGTTTTGTCTGTTGGTGTGTGACAACGATGTTACAGAGTAAAAAAAATCAGTGTTTTCTCTCCATAGACCTCGTCTTGGTGACTCGGTTCTGGATCTCCTGTTGTGATGAACGGTTCTTTCTCACCTGTCGTCCCCAACAGGTATACGTTAACAGTAGCCGCTCGTCTAGCTGTGTGTCTGTGTGCTTAGTTGCGTGTGCCTGTATATGTGTGCGTGTAGTTATGTGTGTGTGTGTGTGTGTGTGTGTGTGTAAATAGGAAGGATTTAGTTCATTAAATGTTTTGATTTTAAAGAACCATTTCATTTATTATATCACCGGGTGATAACTCTTACCCGGGGTAGCAGGTGTGAACAGCTTCAGGGCAGAGTGTTCTAAATATATCAGACACTCTATAAAGTATTTTAGCCCATTTTGTCCAGTGGAAAGTTTTCCTCACTATCAGATCGGTAGTCCGGGTTTGATAACCCGGCACTCAAAGGTGATTATTGTTTGCAATGATTAACCTGTGTACATTATAGTTTCTGTTCTGATATATATATATATATATATATATATATAGACTAGCAGAATCGCCGCCCTTCCGGGCGGCTCATCCGCTAGGCAACAGTTGGACGCCACCCTCCGGGAGGCTACACATTGTCTCACTCTTCAGTCCCCAAAACTTCTTCTTACATCAATAGTTCATTAACGGTGTATGTAAGTTCCAACATGTTTTTCACTACAACGGTACAGCAAATTGTACTTATTTATCATTAATCATCACTACATATAACACCACCCATCATCACTACATATAACACCATCCATCATCACTACATATAACATCATCCATCATCACTACATATAACACCATCCATCATCACTACATATAACACCACCCATCATCAATACATATAACACCGTCCATCATCACTACATATAACACCATCCATCATCACTACATATAACACCACCCATCATCACTACATATAACAACATCCATCATCGCTACATATAACATCATCCATCATCACTACATATAACATCATTCATCATCACTGCATATATCATCATCCATCATCACTACATATAACACCATCCATCATCACTACATATAACACCACCCATCATCACTACATATAACACCATCCATCACCACTACATAAAACACCACACATCATCACTACATATAACACCATCCATCATCACTACATATAACACCCTCTATCATCACTACATATAACACCACCCATCATCACTACATATAACAACATCCATCATAACTACATATAACATCATCCATCGTCACTACATATAACACCATCCATCATCACTACATACAACACCATCCATCATCACTACATATAACACCATCCATCATCACTACATATAACACCACCCATCATCACTACATATAACAACATCCATCATCACTACATATAACATCATCCATCGTCACTACATATAACATCATCCATCGTCACTACATACAACACCATCCATCATCACTACATATAACATAATCCATCATCACTACATATAACACCATCCATCATCACTACATATAACACCACCCATCATCACTACATATAACACCATCCATCATCACTACATATAACACCATCCATCATCACTACATATAACACCATCCATCATCACTACATATAGCACCATCCATCATCACTACATATAACACCATCCATCATCACTACATATAACACCACCCATCATCACTACATATAACACCACCCATCATCACTACATATAGCAACATCCATCATCACTACATATAACACCATCCATCATCACTACATATAACACCATCCATCATCACTACATATAACACCATCCATCATCACTACATATAACACCATCCATCATCACTACATATAACACCATCCATCATCACTACATATAACACCACCCATCATCACTACATATAACACCACCCATCATCACTACATATAGCAACATCCATCATCACTACATATAAGACCACCCATCATCAATACATATAACACCATCCATCATCACTACATATAACATCATCCACCGTCACTACATATAACACCATCCATCATCACTACATATAACACCACCCATAATCAATACATGTAACAACATCCATCATCACTACATATAACATCATCCATCATCACTACTTATAACATCATTCATCATCACTGCATATAACACCATCCATCATCACTACATATAACACCATCCATCATCACTACATATAACACCACCCATCATCACTACATATAACACCATCCATCACCACTACATATAACACCACCCATCATCACTACATATAACACCATCCATCATCACTGCATATAACACCATCCATCATCACTACATATGTAATGTTACGAATACACACAAGAAGATTATTTATATATATATATATATATATATAAGTGATAAAACAGTATGTTACAAGAACTCTTGTGCACAAATGGCGTGTTATATGACACAACACCCAATAATAACAAAGCATGTTGTCCAAATGTCTTATGATTAGTTCAGATAACACATCACGAGGCCCAATGACAGCCCAGTGAGTTGTTTAAATGCATTTTGACTTGTGGAAATAACAAGTCTAAAAATTCCACACTCAAATAATAGTCAAGTGTCTTATTTGGTCCTGTTTTGAGTGGCGGTAATAATGTGCCTCAAAGTCAACACCCACTGATCAACCAGTACTTTCAGCGTGATGAATAACGCCGAGTAGGGAACTTGTAATTACTTTCCCAGGAGCTTGGCTGAGGTACGTGCTCAAATACTGAAGAGTACTTCTCATTAATCGTCGGGTACTTTCCAAAGATGCTTACTATGCTTTTTGCTGACGAGGACACTCATCGTTTTATGTGAAGTTGTTGCCGATTACTTACAAGGGTACTTCCCTGGTACACTTATCAGGGTATTTCCGAGGTAATTCCCAGGGTACTTACAGAGTTCTTACCAGGGTATATCCAAGGTACTTTCCTAGGTACTTCTTTGTCTCCCTCTTCTCTGTCTGTTTGTCTTTCTGTTTCATTCCCACTCACAAGCATCCACTTCTAATTTATCTATATCTTTATCTTCTCTTTCTTTCTGCCTCCTTTCTTATAACTCCGTCAACCCCCCCTCCCCTCTCTCTCTCTCTCTTAATCCTCATACTATTCTCTACAACCCTTCACCTCTGTCTTTCTGTCTGTCTATCTATATCTCTTTATCAATCCCCTCACCCATCTCGTTCTCTCTTTCTCTCTTTCTCTCTACCCATCTCTTTGTTTATCTTATTTCTCAGTCTTCCATAGACCTTCGTTCTCCCTAGCTTTAACCTTTACACCTGAATTACCTCGTTATCTCTTTCCCTGTTCTCCCTCTTGTCTTGAGAACACATATATTTTCTTCACTTGTTTCAGCTCCTATTATCATTAATTTCTCCTCAGTTCCTCCCCTCTGTCACCTTCATCTTTAATTAATATTCTTTCTCTCTCTTATCCCTTTCACTTTCTTTCCACCCTTTCACTTTGTCTCAATCCTTTCACCTTCTCTTCATCATTCATCTTACTCTCTATCCTGTAACTTTCAATCTATCCTTAAGCTTTTTCTCTAACCTTTACCTTTCTCTCTACCCTTTCAATTTTCTTTTTACATTATAGCTTTCACTCCATTCTTTTTTTTCGCTCTAAGCCGCTTTTCTTCTCCAACCTATATGTCTCTCTAAAACTTTCTTTTTACCCTATACAGGGTAGATTTCTTTCTATCCTATAGCCTTTTCTCTACCCAATAGCTTTCTCTCTAACCTATAGATTTTTATCTACCCTGTAACTTTCTCTCTATCCTATAGCCTTCTCCCTACCCTACAGTTTTCTCTCTACCCTATAGCTTTCTCTCTATCCTATAGCTTTCTCTCTACACTATAACTTTCTCTCTACCCTATAGCTTTCTCTCTATCCTATAGCTTTCTCCCTACACTATAGTTTTCTTTCTACCCTATAGCTTTAACTTTATCCTATAGCTTTCTCTCTATCCTATAGCTTTCTCTCTACCCTATAACTTTCTCTCTACCTCATAGCTTTCTCTCTACCTTTAGCTTTCCTTCTACCTTATAGGTTTCTCTCTACCCTATAGCTTTCTCCCTACCCTATAATTTTCTCTCTACCCTATTGCTCTCTCTCTCTACCTTATACGTGCTCTCTAGCCTATAGCTTTCTCTCTATCCTATAGCTTTCTCTCTACCCTATAGCTTTTCTCTCTACCTTATAGCTTTCTCTCTACCCAATATCTTTCTCTCTACCTTATTGCTTTCTTTTTATCCTTTAAATTTCTCAAACTACCGTTTTCTTCCCTCTCTCAAACGTCTTTGTTCTTTGTGTTAATATTCTCGTTTACTCCTCTTTCATCATCATCTCTCTCTCTCTCTCTCTCTCTCTCTCTCTCTCTCTCTCTCTCTCTCTCTCTCTCTCTCTCTTTTGTTTTTACACTTATTAGTATACGGTATAAAGTGTATTATAGTGTTATCCAAATTCAATAAGACCACAGCCGTGATTCAGAAGATTCTTGCTACTTAGACTACCTTGCCTGTACAGTAATAGACGGGCAGCCCGCAATTTAGTCCTCAACTGGCTCAGCCATGTTAATGTTGTTATTATTATCGACTCTGCATCTGTGTCTTTCTGGCTAAATAAACTGTTTCAAAATCAATATCAATTTAAAGAAATAAGATAAGAAACTACAGTAAAATAATAATAAATAAATAACTAGAACAACATTAACAGAATTACAGATTTAATTATAATGTACAGGTGCCAATTTCGGTATAAAGTACAGGAACAAATTGGGATACAAAATACAGGTACAGTAAATTAATTACCATTTGATAACTATTATTTCTAAGGTATTATGACGTAAACCAAGATCTGAGAAGAAATAAACATGCCTAATACTGCATTTAAATGAATCCTTGACTTTTGAACTTAGCTATTATGTCAGGGTCAGGAGACGAGAGGCAGAAATGACCCTTGACACATGACAAGACTACTTATATGACAGGACAATAGCACTAGTCTGTGTACTATTAATGACCCAGTTTTTGTTGCTTCTAAATATTCCTTGTCGGTTTGCTTACTGTACGAGACAAAGGCTGCGATTAATGTTTGCTGGAAGATAGTGCTATACATAGGCCATGTGTGGTAGAAGATAGTGCTATACGTAGGCTCTGTGTGGTAGAAGATAGTGATATATTGATACCTGTGACTGAACCCTTTTCGTGTTTGTTGATAATGACGATGATGGTATACTAAGCACTACTACCAGGTCATTTATGCTCGAAGACAATGCTATACCGAGGCCCTTTGATGTTCCGACCGTGTTTTGGGAATTGCCACGGGTTACATGACGTATAATACTAAGCGTAAATTCTATCATAACTGATGTTCATACTATACAATATTTTCCTCAAACTTAATGAGTTTCCTTAATGGAAGGTGATTATTATTTTACAGTTGAGATGTTGT